>JAHPZR010051822.1:0-10950 GCA_019787425.1 Platygyra sinensis | reverse complement strand
AAGGGGGATAAGTGATGATTTTGGTTGTTTTTGTTTCTTGCTAGAAATTAGCTGAATTTTTGCGTGTGGCCTTCATTCCATTTGAAAAACATCAGCCTGTATTTTTTTTCGCTGGTTTGCTCTTCGTTTTCGAGATATTACGTATGCAAACAACCCTCATTCTTTCCAAGCGGCATCTTTTGGAGATCTATTGTTAAACGAAAAACAAAAGAAACCTTTTGTTTCGCTTAAGGATGAACTCACTATATAACACGATAATTTCTCACTGCTGCTTCGTTAGCTCAAGCGGATAACGCGCCGAACGAAGTTGATTCGAATTTGTTTTGACATGACACGCGAGGGCTCGATTCGAAGTCGGTGAAATCTTTTTTTTTTTTTTTTCTCGTTGTTTTTCTTCTTCTTTCAAAATCCTTCTTCGTGTCTTTGTAATTGATTTGGCGTTTTTACTGGTAGGCATGTTTTTTTAGCTGCCATTGTGACGTTTGCTTTTGGCGCGCAAAGCATCGATTACTTCGATAACACAAATTCAGAGCTTACCTGTTAATTAAGCAGAGTTTGCTCGTTGTTTCCACCGATATTCCAAGCTTATTCGAGGAATATTTGCGCCCGCCTGGTAGGAGATTTGGCATCATTAAGCCTTTGACCCTCGTTAAGTCACCTAGCATTCCTCAAAGAAACGAGGAGTGTTTTTGTTCCGAGATCATGGTTTAAGTCTGTCGTTAACTTAGCCATTGAAGAACAAGTGAGCCAGGCGGGAGAGTCTAGAAACGCTTCTTCTTCCAAAACAAAGCATCCGTCCTGGACTTATGGCTCATTTGCCAAACTTCGGCGTGTGTCAGTTTTGGAAATTAGAACTGCTTTCTAGACTCTTATTATTTTCTTGAAATCAGCCATCCAACAACCTTCGCTGCAAAAATTTCTGGGATATCCCATAATAATCTTTCATACGTAAAGCGCCGTGAGCATTGTGTGCGTGACTTATAGCTCGCCTTTTAGTGTGACTCAGACACGGCCGGGGACTGGCGAGAAAGGCCAGGCAGCAAAGTCCTTGAAATTTGACCTGTACCGAGTGTTAGCCGAGGGTGAAAAGTTGCCGGCTAAATTAAACAGATTGAAAGCCATTTTTACGGGCCAAACAGAAGCCAAAGACAAATCGCAGGTGGGTTAAATTGGCAAGCAAGCGTTCCGTGAGTGTGTATCGTGGATTTCCAAGCAGATGATTACTTTGAGTTGTGACAGGATCGAGCCCGCCGCGAAGAAAAAACTGAAGACAAAGAACGCCTGATCGCAGGTTAGGAAGAAGAAAACTTCAGCTCAAATGTAAGTTTTGCTTTGTATTTCAGCGTTCCTTTGCTGATAAATTTTCCGTTTCATATGCTTTCTTTCAGCATGAGCAGCATGTTAGCTTAAGGCTTCCTTTTTCAGTGTTGTCAGAAATAATCATTTCATGGAACGAGCAGTTTTTTTACCAAAAAAATAATTTCACATAGAAACATTTAAACATTTAAGTCACTGACGTAGCCGATTTGCAAAACGTTCAGCCTCTATCTCTAGGCACTATTCATTGACTTGATTTACGCATCGATTCGTGCACTAGATTTCGTAAGTGGAGATTGTTTTCCTTGGCCTAACACTGCGGTAACACGAACGTATCCTGACCTTAACTCTAACCTAATACGAAGCGCTAACCCTAAGCAATAACTTTAACCTTGAACGCTAGCCCTAACCCTAAAAAATAAGAGCTAGCACTAACCCTAAGCAATAACTTTAACCTTGAACGCTAGCCCTAACCCTAAAAATAAGCGCTGGCGCTAACCCTAAGCAATAACTTTAACCTTGAACGCTAGCCCTAACCCTAAAAATAAGCGCTGGCGCTAACCCTAAGCAATAACTTTAACCTTGAACGCTAGCCCTAACCCTAAAAATAAGCGCTAGCGCTAACCCTAAGCAATAACTTTAACCTTGAACGCTAGCCCTAACCCTAAAAAATAAGAGCTAGCACTAACCCTAAGCAATAACTTTAACCTTGAACGCTAGCCCTAACCCTAAAAATAAGCGCTGGCGCTAACCCTAAGCAATAACTTTAACCTTGAACGCTAGCCCTAACCCTAAAAAATAAGAGCTAGCACTAACCCTAAGCAATAACTTTAACCTTGAACGCTAGCCCTAACCCTAAAAAATAAGAGCTAGCCTAACCCTAAGCAATAACTTTAACCTTGAACGCTAGCCCTAACCCTAAAATAAGCGCTGGCGCTAACCCTAAGCAATAACTTTAACCTTGAACGCTAGCCCTAACCCTAAAAATAAGCGCTAGCGCTAACCCTAAGCAATAACTTTAACCTTGAGTGCTACCCCTAACCCTAACAAGAATCATACTAACCCTAACCTTGTTCCGTAACCCTAACCTTCAACGTTAACCCTAGTTTCGAGCGGTAACCCTAACCCTGACTCTAATAAAACTGGGAACTCTTAACCCTAGGAGTTAAAGTCAGCATTTGAAAAAAACTTCAAAGAGAAACAACGCTAATAGTACTGTGTAACAAAGCAGTTCCAAAAGACGCGGACTGTGACATGCAAGTGTTTTAGCATATTTTATTTCTGGAATACGCAATAGAAACGAGGGGAAATAAGTGCAAGGCAGTTTTCTACAGGTATAAACAAATTGGCATGCGAAGTTTGGAGCTGTGTTGGCCATGTTCGATTTCAGCGAAAAATCTAGCGGACATTCTTGCACGTGGCCTTTCAACTGAGCTTACATGCTGCGTGAAATGAACTTTTCACGGTTCTCTAAGTGAAATCAAAGTCCTTGGGCGGCGCGATAATGTGAAGTCAAAATTTCAACTGTCCGTAAATGACCTGAAATCAACATTGTCTAAAGCTTGCGCATTGCGTAAAATTAACATTTGCCTGTAACTTGAGTGAAATTAACGTCTTTGCGGTCGCACGTTAACGTGGAATCAACATTCTAACGGTTTTTACCTCAAATCAGCACTTTTTCAAGGTTGCACGCTGCAAAGATCAATATTTTGCGGGATTTTAAGTGAAATTACCGTCTTTGCAGTCACGTGCTGGCGTGACAACAAATACAAGTTTTTGCATACGTAATATCTCGAAAACAGCTAAAAAAAAATCCCTACCAGTGAAAACGGCAGTTCAGTTGCAAAGACACGAAGAAGGATTTTGAAAGAAGAAGAAAAACAACAACGAAAAAAAAAAAAAGATTTCATCGACCTTGAATCGAGCCCTCGAGTGTCACATCAAAACAAATTCGAATCAGCTTCGTTCGGCGCGTTATCCCCTTGAGCTAACGAAGCAGCGGTGAGAAACCATTGTGTTATAGTGACTTGATCCTTTAGCGAAACAAAAGGTTTCTTTTGTTTTTCGTTCAACAATAGATCACTGAGGGTTGTTTGCATACGTAATATCTCGAAAACGAAGAGCAAACCAGCGAAAAAAAATACAGGGTGATGTTTTTCAAATGGAATAAAGGCCACATGCAAAAATTCAGCTAATTTGGAGCAAGAAACAAAAACAACCAAAATCGTCACTTATCCCCCTTTTCCACTAGCCTCCTCAAGTTGTTTTCCTTTTTAGTGCAGAGTGCATTATTGGGATGGTTTGGGGGTTGACCGCACTAAAGCACTATGGGAATAAGGCACTATGGCACTATGACAATAATGGGTAAACTTTAATGTTTGTTTAATTAATTAATTCCAATTAATTATCTAACCTTGTTTGAGAGGGTGGGGTAGGTATCTTGGATTACTAAGTAAAACGTACCACACTTACATTATTTCTTAGACAACGTCACAAAGCTATATATGGTTCCAATAATCTCTTGTTGTCTTAGTGGTACTGTTCTCTTAAGAACAAAAGCCATTTGCTCGAAGCGCATATGCGGATTGATTAGCCGTAGTGTTAACTATATGTTAGACAAACGATACATTTCATGTACACAATTATACACGAATGTTAAGTGCTTTTCCTTGTGGTAGAACACAACATGTAAGACGCATGCGCTCTAGCAATGTCAGCATGATACCATCCATTCTCGAGTCCAGATTCATGCGTGTGATACCACACTCTCCTCTTAATGGGCGATAACAGTTATATTTGAGGTAACATCTGTTCCCCCTTTTAGAGCAAAGAACGCTTTTGTGACAACGTATCTCTTGGAATCATCCCCAGCTTGGTTCAGAAACGCTTTGTGCTGTTTTCAAACTATTATTTTCGTGTTTGCTAAGCTCAAAAGAGAGAAACGAATGGATTTCCTCAGCGGCTTGTTTATTTTCTCCCCTATAAAAGAGAACAAGAAGTTCATGAAAGTATTCATCCAAAACATTTCCGAGTTAGCGCTATTAAAATCAGTAATGTCGTGATGAAAGAAACTTGTCAACTATTTGCGGGACAGCTGCAAACACTGTGGCACTTATAGAAACCGCAAATAAATTTAGTCAGTCTTTAAGCGGACTGATTCACCAATGTAGGATATAATATCGGTCAAGTTGAGATGCTTCTCGGTTGTATCATTCGACATCATTGTGTATTTTGAACTGGTTGATTGTTAACACTAACGGTGGCAACAAAGCCTTTGGTGGCAACCTAATAAGAATGTGCTATTCGGAGACACGATGTGACTATTTGATAATTAAATTAGTAATTATTGTTTATCGATGAAAGGAAAATTTGTCTCTTGAATGAAGCAAAATCATTCTTCTTCCATTTTTTTTTAATAAGATAATGATATTATTTGACCTTATTTCATTTTTCTCCAGCAGGAAAAAAGCGAGCATATCTTCCTTTGTGTGTTTTTGAGAAAACAAGGGTAGGGTCTGTGGGATTATGCCGGCATAATTTTGAGCATAATACTATATCTGGAGCATCGGGAATAATGCTGGGAGGTGTATGCAAATTTTGCCAGGAACTAGCGCTCTAGAATGTACAAAGTTGATGAAAGTGGGGATATTTTAGGAACTTGATACCTTACACTTGTACCCAGTGCATTTTGGTATAATCAAAAGCCTGGTTACCTCCTTATGCCAGGCTTTTTAAGCTTGTATATAGTTTGTGGATTTGCATTATTTGCACTTGCTCATGAAATGTTTAACTGAATAATTATTGTCTAACATTTCTTTCAAAATTCAAAGACTAGGAATGTTTATTAATAGGTACGAGCCTATGGGGGTTGGGGTGGAAGTGTCATTTTAGTCCGGCATAATTTATAAGTTAAGGTTTTATCAATGAAAGGTGTAAAATCTCCTTGATTTTCTGGTTTGGAACCATGCTGTGAGAGATTTGATAAATTTCAAAAACTAGAGTTGTTGTTGAATATAAATTTGCATAAGCTTAATTATTGTAAACAAATAAGCTTATACTAGTTTTTTTCTGTCATTTTTCGCCGTATATAGCGATAAAAGTAACAAAACTGTATTCGTTAGTACTGTCAGGCGAGTGTTTTCTTTGTGTTAGCAAGGACAGCCGCTTCGTAGACAGCCATAATTTCTTCTTCTGTTTACTTTTGGAAGAAGGAAACCATTGCTTTGCTTTTGACGTTCGTAAGCTTAATTTGTTGTCATGGATACTGCATGTGTTTAGAAATTATATATATGGAGAATTCCTCGTTTTGTTTGCTCGATTTATTTGGTTTGGTGAAATGCCCGGCTGAATTTCTTTCAAAGTAATTGTTAAAAGACTGGTAAAACTATGGCCGTAAAAATAACTGCAAATTAAGCCGTCGCCAATAATAATGTTCAAGTTAAGCTTATGCTTGGACGCAGGTCATTTCGCCCGATGTCCTGTTCACCCGGAGTCGTTTCGCCCGGACTGAGAGTCGATTTGCCCGGAGTATGAAGTCGTTTCGTCCGAGGATTGAAAATAAGTCCTTTTCTACTTTATCTACCGGATCTAAGAGTAAAAAGAATCAAGTCAAGTTCAAGATTTTTTTGTGATCGATCTAATGATGAGTCTAACAAAAATAAACAGGCGAAAAAAGTGTGTGAATATTCCCCATTCTCAAAAAGGCGCCCACTAACATACCTATAAGTGTGGACTCTAGTTCCGGGCGAAACGACTTCTTACTCCGGGTGAAACGACTCTCAGTCCGGGCGAAACGACTCCGGGCGAACATGACATTGGGCGAAACGACCGTAATGCTTATGCTTTATCACCAATAATTATTAAACTCGAACGCCGCAAGGCTTTGAGATTTTGGATGTTTTCCGGCTTCTAAATGCATTTCTGGGCTTTACTGGAATAATACTGAATCTTAACCGAATTTTCAGCAACATTTCTTCAATTTTTCGTTTGATTCAGGCGTAGTGAAATGCATGTAGTGTTCAGTAAGTAGCTTTCGTCCGCTTTGTTGTTGTTGAAATGTCAAGTGGATGATGATTAGTATTGCACTAGACTTGCTGATGCAGCAAGTATGGAATAATTAACCAAATATTAAATCCCAAGACTCTTCTGAAACCTGGTCAGTTACTTATAGCACCTCCATACCAACCTTTTGCAACATTAATAATTTTTTTCTGCATCAATCAGTGACCCTGCATGCGAAGAAAGCTCTACACTGAGTTTCATTTGCTATTTGATTTCATTAGTGCCACTGGTCAGGGAAACATGGTACCTATATTTCAGTTTTTCGTAGGGGGGGGGTTTACGAGTTCAGCCCTGGTGCATTAGAATATTCTTATCCATTTGGCTGTAATGTTGTTAGTGTAACATATATAAGCTGGCTGACCAAATGTACCTATGCATCAAAACCCAAGAGTGTACATGGTATAACTTACTTACATATAGGGCTTACTTATTATTTTTTGACATAATTTAATAACATAATTTTATCACTGATGGAGTCACACAGTAATTGACAGTTCCTGCAGTCCACAGTCTTAGTGGAGAAAAAAAGCACATCACTTATTGAAATTGAATTATAAAAATTATTATTGAAAGCGTACATAGAAGCATTCATCAACAGTGTTGTTTTTTTCCATTTATGCCAGAGTGATTTAGTCATTGTGAAAGTTTCAATTTTGCAGCAGAGATTGAATCTCATTGTATTCCTGTATGCTGTTCTTAATACTGTACAGCTTTCATACGGTAACTGTACCTTACATGTGGTCACTTTTGGAAAGTGTCCTGAGGCTATGTATTAATAAAATATTTTATAAAAAGAAACCGAACTATCGATGAATGCACAGCGCAAAAGCAAAAAGCAATGTACAATCATGTTATTAAATACATGCACAAATTCATGCCACCACAGAGTCAATTGTAAACATTGTAATGTATAAATTTAGCCAAGCTTAAAAGTGGAGCTCCTGGGCCGGGTTGTTCAAAGCCCAATTAAGTTAATCCGGGATAAGTGAGAATTTTTACTTCCATTTTGTAACATATTGCAGTGAGGTTTTCTGTTAATATTGTTTGGACTTCTTTTTCAAGTTTCAACAATCTCAAACTACATAAAATAAAAGCAGTGAAATTATACCTTCTGAACAACCTGGCACTGATTAGAAAGTGAACCTGACTTGAGCCCATAATCTAATAAAAAACCAGTAGTTGATCAGTGGTCAACTTTAAAAAAAAAATGTGACTTTGATAAGCTTTCAACCCGAGCCAGAGATATGGTCACATAATACTGGTCAGCAGACACCAGTGGCAGATCTAGGGAAGGAGCCTGCCCCCCCCCCCCCCCACGCCCTCTTATTTTGGGTAAAAAATGAAGAAATGGCACAATGACACAAAGGAAAAAAGCCAGCCGGGCAAGTAAATCAAAACTGGGCCCCCTCCTTTGCTCTAGGTGTGGATCTGCCACTGGATATCTTGTTTTGACAGCTGTCAACTTACCATAACATGGATTTTCAATATTATATGTGCAATTAAACCAAGGCTGCAATTGCCTTAGCTTTCATTTAGGTGGAGTATGGCAGCCATGTTCCACTGAGTTGGCATCATTGGGCGCATGCGCACACAATCCATGCTGCTAACCATGTTGGCCATGATAAAAGAGTTGAATGGTTTCCTTTTCCTATGTATGCATGTGATTATTTCTATAGTTATGGGGCTCTGATTTGTGGCAGCCAATGCAACAGAGCTTTGCCACAAAACAACAACAACAACATTCTAACATAGCTTTAGGCTTTCAGGTCAAAATTGGCAATTTTTGAAGTTTCTTTTGTCTCCAATTGAAGCTTATAGACCGATAGTTTTAAAATGAAATGCCACCGTAATGGGAGCATCCAAATCATCTTTAGAGCTACAAGTCAATGCATTTTTTTGCCAATTGAATTTGTTAATACGTTCCAGTCCGAAAGTGCTTAAACAATGTACTGGTATCTGCAATTTGCCAAAGTCAATTTCAGTGAAAGGTTACAGAACATAGAATTTCAAAAATATCTGGAGTGATAGTACAGAAATCAATTTTGGGAAAAATATTTCAAAATAAAATATTGTTATTAAATGTCAAATTGGCTGCATCGCATGGACTTACAGTCTTTCCCGTAAAACTGTGAACACCAGAGAAAATTTCTGGAATGTTTATTGTTTCGCGACCAATCAGAAGCGAGATGAAACCGCAAAAGATAACTGCCAAACCGCAGCATGCATTAGTCACGACTTGATTCGAAACAACGAGCTGGCTTTTTCTTCCCACGAACTGGTTTTTCTTCCCGACTAACCTTCAAAAACGAAACTACCGAATTCGGAATAGACCTGAAGCGAGTGTAATTGTCAAAATTTACAACGTTACAAGTTTTCCGATGAAGGCTTCTCAGCTGCAAAAAATACGGATCGAAAATCACCAATCACAGCCAACTAGCATGACCCTTTGAACTGCACGTGAAGCACAACGGTCAGCCCCGCTTATTGGTTCGTTATTTTTGCTCTCAGACGCGCTGTCTAGCCTTGTCTGATCCTATGTACTCGATTCAACATCGCTTTCCCATATTATGTCACTAAACATATCATTCATATTCTATTCCTTGCATATAAATAAGCTGAAATACAAAAAGAACAATTTTAGTATTTGAAAACGGTAAAATTGAAGACTTGTCGTGGAAGAAAAAGCCTGCTCGTTGTTTCGAATCAAGTCGTGACTAATCCATGTTGCGGTTTGGCGGTTATCTTTTGCGGTTTCATCTCGCATTTGATTGGTCGCGAAACAATAAACATTCCAGAAATTTTCTCTGGTGTTCACGGTTTTACGGGAAAGACTGTAAGACACCTCAAGAGGTATATGGTAATACTTAAGACACTATATTTAACAACTAGTAGTAATCAAAGATTATGAGAGTGCGTTCGACGCCGTATAAATGTTTATACAGATACCTTAAATGACTTCCCTAGATGACTCTCAACCTCTAAAGACCAACCTTTTTTCATCAACAACCGGGGTTTTACAAAAAGATATTTCAGTGACAAAGTCCATGCCAGTCTGATTGAAGACTGCGTTGCGTGACGGCACCAGTTTCCGTAGGCTGACTGAAAAATTTACATCAGCTTTCAAATTTCGTGGTAAATACAGGACAACTCAGATTAATATTAATCTTAATGATTATTATAATCCAGTAATAGATTATTATAATCCAGTAATAGATTATTATAATCCAGTAATAGATTATTATAATCTATTACCCTCGATATTGCTAAATTCATGTTCTGCTACCACAATAATCTACTGTCTCCACTTTTCCTCAATCTGTTCATGACAAACAGTCAAGTCCATAAATATGACACAAGAACAGCTGGTAATTATCGTGTGCATCCCTGTCGTACCAACATCAAGAAATTCACTATTCTTTACCAAGGACCTAAGGTCTGGAACTGTCTTCCTGCCTGTATTACCAATTTGTCAAGCTTTCCTACGTTTAAAAACAAAGTGCTAAAGTTTTTACTAAAATAGTTTCTGAGTTAGTTTCTGCCGCACTCCTTCGCAGCCCTTATCTTGTTTAATATTGTGATGCTGAGGTGGCCTCTCCTATAAGCCTGGGGTTTCTTGAGGTCTCCTCGCCTAACAACTTGCTGTATATTATTATTGTTATTATTATTATTTATTTTATTTATTTATTATTATTATTTTTTTTTTTTAACTATTGTAATATAAAGGCAAATAAATGATGATGATGATGATGATGATGAGGTTTGAGCCGTGCCTTAATCAATTAGGATTAATATTAATCAGATTAATATTAATCCTAATATTAAATCCAGTAATAGATTATTATAATCCATAACTGAGCTTCAAGCCGTACCTTAAACAATTAGGATTAATATTAATCTGATAAATATATCCCACATAGCTCAAATTTGTACAAGTCTCTCAATAAAGAAAATATTCTATTCTAACCACGACGAATTTGCTACTTGTTCTAGTAGTTTGTGAACAAAACCCTTAATTACATTTAGTCAATAACCGCACTCCTTATTATACGTTATTTTATTTTAGTAGTAGAAGTCGGCAGTTGATATGCCGGCTCCGAACCTCAAAACAGTTAATGTCTTTGGGGTTGTCACGATTCCTACGCAGCTGGTAGTTATTCCCTTTCTTAAGGTCCCCTTTCTTGTAAAAACACATGCCGACCGCACGGATTCGCTGGCCCAGAGGCGCTTGTTCCTTTTCATTTACTTCTAGGCTCAACATCGCTACCAGCTCTAACATATGCAAGTGATCGTGTGACTGATGTGATCAGTGTTATGTCCCGTCAGTCCCTTGTTCTGCTTGTTCAGCGTGTAATGTCTGTAGTTTGTCTGTCATAGCTCTGGTCTGGATTATAATAGAGATTAATATTAATCTGGATGATTATTATTAATAATAATCTAATCCTTCCAAGTTTTTGCCGTGCCTTAATCTATTACTGGATTATAATAATCTATTACAGGATTATAATAATCTATTAATGGATTATAATAATCTATTACCGGATTATAATAACCATATTATAATCTAACATTTGC
>JAHPZR010051821.1:0-27791 GCA_019787425.1 Platygyra sinensis | reverse complement strand
GATAATAATTTCAAGGAAGTTGTTTTGTCATAATGCAGTGTCACTTGGTACAAATCAACCAATAAGAAAATCAGAATTTGTACAGTGTATGAAATTTGAATAATAAATCCATTTAAGTGTCTGGCATCAACTAGGGAGAACAATTGCTTTCATTTTTGTTCATCTTATACTTTTATTGTATACATGTGACGTGCAACTACATTGTACCTCAAAGTTACACCATTGTCTAACCATTGAGAAATGCAGGTTGTGCTCTCATCAAACTATGGGTCACTCTCCAGTTTATACAGTGTATCTCCCCCCCTCCTGCCTGGTGAGGACCTTATTAGGGAGGTGTGAAGGCCAGAAAAAATCTTGAAAGGTGTTTAAGTAATTTGTAATAAATCGCAGAGATATTTTCTTTGAGAGGCTTTTACTAGCAACAACGTAAATTTTCTGGGAAGAGATAAAAGGGGGAGTACTAGATTCTTTCAAAATTTTCCTTTGATTGGCATTAAAGAGCAATATGGAGGGTATCAGTATAGATAAATAACGTGAAATGAAATGGCTCTATTAAGGACACTTAGTTTGTAGCATAGAAGTTTTGTCATGTACATACAGAAGTACCTTTCTGCCTATATCTACAGTGTACATATCAAATTCCCTGCTAGCCGAGGCTCTCTTCCTGGTGTTCAGTGAACGGAGAAAAAAGACCTCTGCCATGGGTTGAAAGTGGCTACATTGAGCATGCTCCCCAGCTTAGTGGCCGAGCCGTCACGTTATGTTCATAGCATGTGACGTAAATAAAACCTTTCACTCGAACAGGAAACTTTGCCAAACCGAGATTAGGCCTACCAGCTCACTACGCAATGTGATTTCTCCACCACAATTCCAATCAACCGATCGTCCATCCTTAAGAAGAACTACTTGGATCGGATATTTTCCAAGGTTTCCGAACTGCTGTAAAGTAGTTTTGCTTCTTTAAGCTCCTTTAGCTTGTTGTTGTTGTCAAACAGCTCCTGCTCCATTTTAACAGCATTCAGCTTGACCCTTTGGCAGGACTCAAGCTGGTCAGATACAGGTGTATGAGCGCGTTTAGCAGTGAAACAACCACAACAAGTGGGTTCAATAGCAGACATTTAACCTTTCTTGCAACAAGCACAGCAATCTGGTAGATGAGCGTTTTCTAATGCTTGGTCGGCAGGCAAGCAAATGTACCTCACTGGTTTAAAAAATGAAGTAGGGTCTTGAACTGCTGGTCACTCATTCAATTTTTTATCTTTCCATTGTCAAGGTATTCTGAAACGGAAGAAAAGAAAACTTTGTGTCAATGAGCACATTATGTTTACAATGTGGGCTACATAAATGACAGAGGAATTAATGTTGGCAGCAATGAAATGCGCAAGACCCATCAGGCTCAAGTTGCGGTCAACGAACGTGAGAATCATGCATTTTGAATAGAGCTGTCCAAGACTGTGGACAGCAGTTAAATCAAAGCCATTTTTGATCCATGGCAGAGGTCTCTTCTCTCCTGTCAGCAAACACCAGGAAACGAGCCTCTGCTAGCAGGGAACATATCAAAATTTTGCTCTGAAAATTCAACTGGCTGGGCATTAAACAGGGATCTCATTTAGTATTTTCAGTACGAGGGCAGCTAGTTTTGATAGGCAGGTGAAAGGTTTTGAACTGAAATTCTTTATAAGAAGCAATTTCCTTAAGATCATTAAACTAGGTGGGAAAAATTATCCTTTCAGCTGGTTTATTTGCCTGGTGCATAGCACTTAATGAAAACCCTGATTAAAGTATCTTTAAAATATTTTAATTTATTAATTAAATATTATTAACTTACACATAACACATACATTGTATTTGTAGTTTTAGAGTTTGAAAAAGTCTATCTTGGGAATATTCCATCAGCTGAATCCTATGAGAAGAGTTTTATGCACCGAGATTTAATTTCACATATTGTGGTCACTGAGTAAGTTTCCTGATACACTATTATTAACTTTACATGACTGTACTATATTCATTTCTATTTGTTAACTTTCATGTTCCATAATGTAACTTTACAGTATCATTAATATGGCAAGGTTAATCTGAGCATTCTGATTGGTTCTTTCTTGGTCAGGATTTTGCCATACGGACCATTTCCATGGAAATGGTCATTGGCTGTGTATTTTTTGTTTTCGAAAGCCGTTAAAGTCAAAACAAGCATGGCCTGAGTGCCACATAATAAACTACTTACTAACGTAGCTAGCTCGAGCCTTACTGGGGAATATTGGCCCTTGGTCGTTTTTGTATGGACTTCGCTTCGCTTGGTCTGTACTGCCACGACCTTGGGCCAATATTCCCCAGTACAGACAGCCTCATGCTTGGTTAGTAAGAGGTTATTATATAGCATTTGTCCTTTCAGATCTCTATTTTGGCCAGACACACTTAACATTACAATCAAGCTATCAAGCCAACTGGGAGCTAGTCACATTGTGACAGCTGGATGCCTGCAAATGAGTTGGCTTGATTGTTCAGCTGGTAGTCAAGACCACTACACTATTATTGCAGAGATCATCGGTTTGAATCTAGTTCAAAACCTGAATTTATTTTCTATAGGCATTATTTTCATGATCACTGCCTATTGTGATGATTGTCCATTAAATTTTTATCATGTAGTGTTAATTTTTTGAAGTTCCTTTTGATACCAGCCTACATGTATGGCTGATGGGGCTACCCTGCCTAAATAAAGATGTCTCGACTTAACTTGAGTCCTCAAATCTTTCAAATATAAAATTAATATATTTACCTGCACTGTATTGTATATACACATGCACCTGTATCTTGCAGAACAGAATTTCTTATTACAGCAAGTTGTGATGGCCACATCAAATTTTGGAAGAGGCAAGATGAGGGAGTAGAATTTGTGAAACACTTCAAAGCACATATGGGTGAGATGATTGCAAATTTCTATGGAAGTGTATTTTATTACTTATTGGGTTATTATGATAATATGGCAGCTGTGATAAATTAAAATATTAATAATTAGTTTGAAGATCCAGGCATGAAATAAGGGGATTTGTTATTAATATTATTTTTAATTACTGAACCTATATAAAAAAGTATAAATCAGAATTATTTTCAATTGATTTGTTCATTTTCACATTTTCGTATAGGTGTCATACACTGTATTGCTGCCAGTGCTGATGGTCAGATTATGTGTTCTACAGCTGAGGATAAATCGCTTAAAGTATTTGATGTTGTCAATTTTGGTAAGTGAACTTAACTTCATTCTTACTATCTTTAAGTTACTGTTTCTTGGTGCTAAATAAAGATGACCACATTTGCTACCTAGTCAGGGCAAGTAGCAATATGTCTTTATAGGTAAGGTAAAGTCTGCATACGAGCCAAGTGGCCCATCAGGCCGGAGCTTATCCCGGTTTCCTTAGCATGAAGCGACTGAGAGTATTTCTACTCCCCCCTGGATGGGATGCTAGGCCATCGCAGGGTTACCCACCAGCATTAAATTCGCCGGTACCCATTTATACACCTGGGTGGAGAGGGACACTGCGAGAGTAAAGTGTCTTGCCCAAGAACACAACACAATGTCTCCGGCCAGGGCTCGAACCCAGACCGCTCGATCCGGAGACAAGCGCACTAACCATGAGGCCACCGTCTTTATAGATTGCCAGTTTATACAAGTATATTATATTATTAATAAGTTTGTGTTGTTTATTTTGTAGATATGATAAACATGTTACGATTAGACTATGTACCAGGACAGTGTGAATGGATTTTTCCTCCTGGTGCAGCTGTGGCCTCAGTAGCGTGGTAACTACATTGTATTCAATCATTTGATTTTTTTTAAAATTAATCCTACATGTGAGGGCAGGCAAGATGAGCAAGTTAGAGTCATGCAGTGTTTCTCAGACCTAACAAGATAATAATATCCTACGGGCTTGAAGTTAACTTTTTAGTCCACTTGCAAAGTTTTGCTTAGTAGGATTTTTTCCTTTAGCACTAGCAAATTGCTGAGACCACAGTTGCAAATTCTTTCCAACATGTTGGGAGACAGGGATGATTCTAACTCGCAAACGTTTGCTAGTGGATATTTTTCTCACTTGCAGCGCATCAAGATCACTCGCATTTTGCAAGTTTGCGAGTGTTAATTTCTAGCCCAGTGCCCAGGAGTCAGCAGATGGATACTTCCTACTAAGGGTACAAGTAAGCAGTCTAACAAAAAGCCGGTGTAAGGGGGGGGGGGGGGGGGTGGGGGTGGGATCCTAACTTGGAGTTAGGGTCGTTAACCTACAATGGACCAATGAACCATCAAGTTTCTTGAATTTCTAGGATTTGAACTTTTTGACCCACACACAAAAATTATTAGATCAGTTGTGGTACATGTAGGTTGTATGTTGACATTTTAGCACACTTTACCTGATATGCTCAAGACTTTCTGCAATGTCTTGATTGCAACTGCAGTGTGCCATAATGAGTATTCACTTGTTCAATTTAGTTTGACTGGCTTGATACTTTTGTTAGGCCTCCTATTGTAGAAGTACATGTGCATAGTGACTCGTATGTTACTGTAAGTATATGTCAGTAACTTACAGTGTACTTGCAGGAATCAATAACCCAGGATTATTACTCACAAACTTGTTGCCTTTTCCTTTAGCTCAGAGAAAGAAACAGGTGTGATTCATGTTTATGATGGACGAGGGACAAGCACACCTCTTCATACTCTTAATCTTCATACAAAGCCAGTGACGTTTATTAAGGTATTTGCACTTTTGTACATGTTCAAAATTAATAAAATCCCTTTCTCCTGGCCGAGTTGAACTCCAATAGGGACCGATTCATGATAAGTCTGGTGGAGTGGATTACTTTGGCTACGTATACAGTGCAAACTCAACTGTCGGCTCAACCAAAGTACATAATTTTTAACCAGTCAGTTTGTTGTTACATTTTGTTTCACAGTACAATGCCGTGTATGATGTTGCTGTGTCAGCAGATGAAGCAGGCATGGTGGAATATTGGTCTGGGATTAAACATGATCTTCAGTTTCCTAAGAATGTTGACTTTGAGTTCAAGACAGATACAGACCTCTTTGAATTTATTATGGTAATTTATTATAATAGTAATTATTAATATTTAGTTTTTTATCATAATAAATAATTATGGTAATTTTGAGTAAAAAGGTCCAGCTTATCCGCCGTTGTTTTCGGTGTATAATTACATGTACATGTACTTGTATGTGCCTTTTGTACATTACCCTCTATGCATGCCATGCTTGCCTATGATGTTCCAATTTTAGAAATGCACCTGTGAGCTTTACAGAAAATCCCCTTGTTCCTTTGAAAGTATACTTTAGTAACACTTTGAAGTCTTACAAGCTTTTACTGGTTAATGCTCACAAAAGATGTCAAAGATGTATTTAAGGTGATTCCTCAGAAATAAAAGTTACCGATGAGTTTTTTTGAAACTTTCCGTGAATGTTCTCTACGAATCACTGTTTCGAAAAATACAATAAAAATGATAAGTCACCATTCTCTTTTAACAGATGTGACAGGCCAATCTTACCCCATTTATGCCTGTACTCGTGCTAATCATGCACGTTATTCATCGGTCCAAGTTACATTTTGCAGTGGCTCAAAACAAAGTTTATAAATGTAATACTTGGGAAAAAAACTTGACAGGTAGAAAGTGTTGAGCATATTGAACAATTTCATATAAAAGTTTTGGAAACATCACACTATTTAAAACAACGTTGACGTAAAGCGTTCGTAGAGTCGTTGTTTTCGCGATAATAATTTGCCTTGCAGAGTAACAATTTTGTGCACTCTTTCACCTATATCTTTTTTTCCTCCCGATAAAAATTTGATTCTTTTTTAAATTTAGGAGGTTAGTATGTACACTATTATTATGCAATAAAAAAATATAGGTCACCATGCCCATTCAAAAGAAAACAAGCATTTATTTCGCTATCGAGCTTAGCTAAGGGAAATTTCATTCGTTGTCTACGTGCATGCGGTAATTTGCGCGCGCTAATTACGCGAAAGTCGTGCGCAGTAGGGATGCGCAATGCAATACTGGGGAATCACCTTAACAACTTTGATGACAATTTTTCCTTAAGCCAATCTTTCATTTGGTTTTTTTGGTGGCTTTTGTCCACCTTCAGCAGAATAACTTCTGATCAATTTGATTGACATTGAGATTTATTTTGTCTGGCTTTTAGTGCAAGACTGTTCCTGTATCGCTGACATTTTCCCCAGATGGTAAACTATTTGCTACATTGGCAATGGACAGGAAGGTATATCAAAGGATGAATTTATCGTCAATAGTTTTTTTAAACTTGCAGATCACATCAAGTAATTTAGTTTGTTATGTCACCCTCAGGTCAGAGTGTTTAGATTTCTGACTGGGAAGAAAACAAGAGTGTTTGACGAGTCCCTAAAGGTCTTCACAGAGATGCAGCAGGTACGTTAACTTGGCAACCAGGAAACGTTTAATATAGTTAATTAGAAAACAGTCCTAAGAAAGCACGCGCGCTGATTGGTTGAAAATTGTGTTTGTATAACTCGATGGAGACACAGAACTAGCGCGCGCTTGTTGACGTAGTGATGGCGCGAGCAAAGAGAATTTACATTTCGATAATCAAAGTTAACAAGTTGTTTTCCTTTTTCTCGTCGTGGTGTTTTCTAAAAGTAATAGAAAACATGTACCGTGTTTGTATCGAGTTATACAAACACGAGTGGAAGTTTGGGAGAACGAGAAATGCTGTGGGAAACACGAGCCGCAGGCGAGTGTTTCCACAGCTTTTTCGAGTTCTCCCAAACTTTCACGAGTGTTTGTATAACTCGATACAAACACGATGTACATGTTTTCTATTACTTTTAGAAAACACCACGACGAGAAAAAGGAAAACAACTTGTTAACTTTGATTATCGAAATGTAAATTCTCTTTGCTCGCGCCATCACTACGTCAACAAGCGCGCGCTAGTTCTGTGTCTCCATCGAGTTATACAAACACAATTTTCAACCAATCAGCGCGCGTGCTTTCTTAGGACTGTTTTCTAATTAACTATATTAAACGTTTCCTGGTTGCCAAGTTAACGTACCTGCTGCATCTCTGTGAAGACCTTTAGGGACTCGTCAAACACTCTTGTTTTCTTCCCAGTCAGAAATCTAAACACTCTGACCTGAGGGTGACATAACAAACTAAATTACTTGATGTGATCTGCAAGTTTAAAAAAACTATTGACGATAAATTCATCCTTTGATATACCTTCCTGTCCATTGCCAATGTAGCAAATAGTTTACCATCTGGGGAAAATGTCAGCGATACAGGAACAGTCTTGCACTAAAAGCCAGACAAAATAAATCTCAATGTCAATCAAATTGATCAGAAGTTATTCTGCTGAAGGTGGACAAAAGCCACCAAAAAAACCAAATGAAAGATTGGCTTAAGGAAAAATTGTCATCAAAGTTGTTAAGGTGATTCCCCAGTATTGCATTGCGCATCCCTACTGCGCACGACTTTCGCGTAATTAGCGCGCGCAAATTACCGCATGCACGTAGACAACGAATGAAATTTCCCTTAGCTAAGCTCGATAGCGAAATAAATGCTTGTTTTCTTTTGAATGGGCATGGTGACCTATATTTTTTTATTGCATAATAATAGTGTACATACTAACCTCCTAAATTTAAAAAAGAATCAAATTTTTATCGGGAGGAAAAAAAGATATAGGTGAAAGAGTGCACAAAATTGTTACTCTGCAAGGCAAATTATTATCGCGAAAACAACGACTCTACGAACGCTTTACGTCAACGTTGTTTTAAATAGTGTGATGTTTCCAAAACTTTTATATGAAATTGTTCAATATGCTCAACACTTTCTACCTGTCAAGTTTTTTTCCCAAGTATTACATTTATAAACTTTGTTTTGAGCCACTGCAAAATGTAACTTGGACCGATGAATAACGTGCATGATTAGCACGAGTACAGGCATAAATGGGGTAAGATTGGCCTGTCACATCTGTTAAAAGAGAATGGTGACTTATCATTTTTATTGTATTTTTCGAAACAGTGATTCGTAGAGAACATTCACGGAAAGTTTCAAAAAAACTCATCGGTAACTTTTATTTCTGAGGAATCACCTTAAATACATCTTTGACATCTTTTGTGAGCATTAACCAGTAAAAGCTTGTAAGACTTCAAAGTGTTACTAAAGTATACTTTCAAAGGAACAAGGGGATTTTCTGTAAAGCTCACAGGTGCATTTCTAAAATTGGAACATCATAGGCAAGCATGGCATGCATAGAGGGTAATGTACAAAAGGCACATACAAGTACATGTACATGTAATTATATACCGAAAACAACGGCGGATAAGCTGGACCTTTTTACTCAAAATTACCATAATTATTTATTATGATAAAAAACTAAATATTAATAATTACTATTATAATAAATTACCATAATAAATTCAAAGAGGTCTGTATCTGTCTTGAACTCAAAGTCAACATTCTTAGGAAACTGAAGATCATGTTTAATCCCAGACCAATATTCCACCATGCCTGCTTCATCTGCTGACACAGCAACATCATACACGGCATTGTACTGTGAAACAAAATGTAACAACAAACTGACTGGTTAAAAATTATGTACTTTGGTTGAGCCGACAGTTGAGTTTGCACTGTATACGTAGCCAAAGTAATCCACTCCACCAGACTTATCATGAATCGGTCCCTATTGGAGTTCAACTCGGCCAGGAGAAAGGGATTTTATTAATTTTGAACATGTACAAAAGTGCAAATACCTTAATAAACGTCACTGGCTTTGTATGAAGATTAAGAGTATGAAGAGGTATGCTTGTCCCTCGTCCATCATAAACATGAATCACACCTGTTTCTTTCTCTGAGCTAAAGGAAAAGGCAACAAGTTTGTGAGTAATAATCCTGGGTTATTGATTCCTGCAAGTACACTGTAAGTTACTGACATATACTTACAGTAACATACGAGTCACTATGCACATGTACTTCTACAATAGGAGGCCTAACAAAAGTATCAAGCCAGTCAAACTAAATTGAACAAGTGAATACTCATTATGGCACACTGCAGTTGCAATCAAGACATTGCAGAAAGTCTTGAGCATATCAGGTAAAGTGTGCTAAAATGTCAACATACAACCTACATGTACCACAACTGATCTAATAATTTTTGTGTGGGGTCAAAAAGTTCAAATCCTAGAAATTCAAGAAACTTGATGGTTCATTGGTCCATTGTAGGTTAACGACCCTAACTCCATTAAGTTAGGACCCCCCCCCCCCCCCCTTACACCGGCTTTTTGTTAGACTGCATACTTGTACCCTTATTAGGGAAGTATCCATCTGCTGACTCCTGGGCACTGGGCTAGAAATTAACACTCGCAAACTTGCAAAATGCAAGTGATCTTGATATGCTGCAAGTGAGAAAAATATCCACTAGCAAACATTTGCGAGTTAGAATCATCCATGTCTCCCAAATGTTGGGAAAGAATTTGCAACTGTGATCTCAGCAATTTGCTAGGCTAAGTGGAAAAAATCCTACCAGCAAAACTTTGCAAGTGGACTAAAAAGTTAACTTCAAGCCCGTAGGATATTATTATCTTGTTAGGTCTGAGAAACACTGCATGACTCTAACATTGCTCATCTTGCCTGCCCTCACATGTAGGATTAATTTAAAAAAAATCAAATGATTGAATACAATGTAGTTACCACGCTACTGAGGCCACAGCTGCACCAGGAGGAAAAATCCATTCACACTGTCCTGGTACATAGTCTAATCGTAACATGTTTATCATATCTACAAAATAAACAACACAAACTTATTAATAATATAATATACTTGTATAAACTGGCAATCTATAAAGACGGTGGCCTCATGGTTAGTGCGCTTGTCTCCGGATCGAGCGGTCTGGGTTCGAGCCCTGGCCGGAGACATTGTGTTGTGTTCTTGGGCAAGACACTTTACTCTCGCAGTGCCCCTCTCCACCCAGGTGTATAAATGGGTACCGGCGAATTTAATGCTGGGGGGTAACCCTGCGATGGCCTAGCATCCCATCCAGGGGGGAGTAGAAATACTCTCAGTCGCTTCATGCTAAGGAAACCGGGATAAGCTCTGGCCTGATGGGCCACTTGGCTCGTATGCAGACTTTACCTTACCTATAAAGACATATTGCTACTTGCCCTGACTAGGTAGCAAATGTGGTCATCTTTATTTAGCACCAAGAAACAGTAACTTAAAGATAGTAAGAATGAAGTTAAGTTCACTTACCAAAATTGACAACATCAAATACTTTAAGCGATTTATCCTCAGCTGTAGAACACATAATCTGACCATCAGCACTGGCAGCAATACAGTGTATGACACCTATACGAAAATGTGAAAATGAACAAATCAATTGAAAATAATTCTGATTTATACTTTTTTATATAGGTTCAGTAATTAAAAATAATATTAATAACAAATCCCCTTATTTCATGCCTGGATCTTCAAACTAATTATTAATATTTTAATTTATCACAGCTGCCATATTATCATAACAACCCAATAAGTAATAAAATACACTTCCATAGAAATTTGCAATCATCTCACCCATATGTGCTTTGAAGTGTTTCACAAATTCTACTCCCTCATCTTGCCTCTTCCAAAATTTGATGTGGCCATCACAACTTGCTGTAATAAGAAATTCTGTTCTGCAAGATACAGGCGCATGTGTATGTACAATACAGTGCAGGTAAATATATTAATTTTATATTTGAAAGATTTGAGGACTCAAGTTAAGTCGAGACATCTTTATTTAGGCAGGGTAGCCCCATCAGCCATACATGTAGGCTGGTATCAAAAGGACCTTCAAAAAATTAACACTACATGATAAAAAGTTAATGGACAATCATCACAATAGGCAGTGATCATGAAAATAATGCCTATAGAAAATAAATTCAGGTTTTGAACTAGATTCAAACCGATGATCTCTGCAATAATAGTGTAGTGGTCTTGACTACCAGCTGAACAATCAAGCCAACTCATTTGCAGGCATCCAGCTGTCACAATGTGACTAGCTCCCAGTTGGCTTGATAGCTTGATTGTAATGTTAAGTGTGTCTGGCCAAAATAGAGATCTGAAAGGACAAATGCTATATAATAACCTCTTACTAACCAAGCATGAGGCTGTCTGTACTGGGGAATATTGGCCCAAGGTCGTGGCAGTACAGACCAAGCGAAGCGAAGTCCATACAAAAACGACCAAGGGCCAATATTCCCCAGTAAGGCTCGAGCTAGCTACGTTAGTAAGTAGTTTATTATGTGGCACTCAGGCCATGCTTGTTTTGACTTTAACGGCTTTCGAAAACAAAAAATACACAGCCAATGACCATTTCCATGGAAATGGTCCGTATGGCAAAATCCTGACCAAGAAAGAACCAATCAGAATGCTCAGATTAACCTTGCCATATTAATGATACTGTAAAGTTACATTATGGAACATGAAAGTTAACAATAGAAATGAATATAGTACAGTCATGTAAAGTTAATAATAGTGTATCAGGAAACTTACTCAGTGACCACAATATGTGAAATTAAATCTCGGTGCATAAAACTCTTCTCATAGGATTCAGCTGATGGAATATTCCCAAGATAGACTTTTTCAAACTCTAAAACTACAAATACAATGTATGTGTTATGTGTAAGTTAATAATATTTAATTAATAAATTAAAATATTTTAAAGATACTTTAATCAGGGTTTTCATTAAGTGCTATGCACCAGGCAAATAAACCAGCTGAAAGGATAATTTTTCCCACCTAGTTTAATGATCTTAAGGAAATTGCTTCTTATAAAGAATTTCAGTTCAAAACCTTTCACCTGCCTATCAAAACTAGCTGCCCTCGTACTGAAAATACTAAATGAGATCCCTGTTTAATGCCCAGCCAGTTGAATTTTCAGAGCAAAATTTTGATATGTTCCCTGCTAGCAGAGGCTCGTTTCCTGGTGTTTGCTGACAGGAGAGAAGAGACCTCTGCCATGGATCAAAAATGGCTTTGATTTAACTGCTGTCCACAGTCTTGGACAGCTCTATTCAAAATGCATGATTCTCACGTTCGTTGACCGCAACTTGAGCCTGATGGGTCTTGCGCATTTCATTGCTGCCAACATTAATTCCTCTGTCATTTATGTAGCCCACATTGTAAACATAATGTGCTCATTGACACAAAGTTTTCTTTTCTTCCGTTTCAGAATACCTTGACAATGGAAAGATAAAAAATTGAATGAGTGACCAGCAGTTCAAGACCCTACTTCATTTTTTAAACCAGTGAGGTACATTTGCTTGCCTGCCGACCAAGCATTAGAAAACGCTCATCTACCAGATTGCTGTGCTTGTTGCAAGAAAGGTTAAATGTCTGCTATTGAACCCACTTGTTGTGGTTGTTTCACTGCTAAACGCGCTCATACACCTGTATCTGACCAGCTTGAGTCCTGCCAAAGGGTCAAGCTGAATGCTGTTAAAATGGAGCAGGAGCTGTTTGACAACAACAACAAGCTAAAGGAGCTCAAAGAAGCAAAACTACTTTACAGCAGTTCGGAAACCTTGGAAAATATCCGATCCAAGTAGTTCTTCTTAAGGATGGACGATCGGTTGATTGGAATTGTGGTGGAGAAATCACATTGCGTATTGAGCTGGTAGGCCTAATCTCGGTTTGGCAAAGTTTCCTGTTCGAGTGAAAGGTTTTATTTACGTCACATGCTATGAACATAACGTGACGGCTCGGCCACTAAGCTGGGGAGCATGCTCAATGTAGCCACTTTCAACCCATGGCAGAGGTCTTTTTTCTCCGTTCACTGAACACCAGGAAGAGAGCCTCGGCTAGCAGGGAATTTGATATGTACACTGTAGATATAGGCAGAAAGGTACTTCTGTATGTACATGACAAAACTTCTATGCTACAAACTAAGTGTCCTTAATAGAGCCATTTCATTTCACGTTATTTATCTATACTGATACCCTCCATATTGCTCTTTAATGCCAATCAAAGGAAAATTTTGAAAGAATCTAGTACTCCCCCTTTTATCTCTTCCCAGAAAATTTACGTTGTTGCTAGTAAAAGCCTCTCAAAGAAAATATCTCTGCGATTTATTACAAATTACTTAAACACCTTTCAAGATTTTTTCTGGCCTTCACACCTCCCTAATAAGGTCCTCACCAGGCAGGAGGGGGGAGATACACTGTATAAACTGGAGAGTGACCCATAGTTTGATGAGAGCACAACCTGCATTTCTCAATGGTTAGACAATGGTGTAACTTTGAGGTACAATGTAGTTGCACGTCACATGTATACAATAAAAGTATAAGATGAACAAAAATGAAAGCAATTGTTCTCCCTAGTTGATGCCAGACACTTAAATGGATTTATTATTCAAATTTCATACACTGTACAAATTCTGATTTTCTTATTGGTTGATTTGTACCAAGTGACACTGCATTATGACAAAACAACTTCCTTGAAATTATTATCGTGGTGTAATGGCCATGCGCACGGTGTCGGTGTACATTCGCTAATCATTGACAAATGTCCAACTTTTACTCAAATATTTTTGTTATGGACTGAATAAAAACGAAAACAATCGCAGTCATAGATGCTCTGTTATATCAGCTTGTGGTGTTGCCGTTTGACTCTCCTGTCTTTTGCCGGGTTAGCAAGGAACAAGGAGAAAGGTTTACACGACTCACTGAAATTCTCGTAGGCGGCGTTACATTTCAATCGAAAACGGTGCAGAGTTTGTTGCGTTTACAGCGTTTGCAGCGTTTACAACGTGTCTAACGTGCGTTTGGTTTACCAGAGTAAATCGTGCCAAACGTTCCGTTTCTATCGTTTCTATCGTTCGTTTCGTTTGGAACGTTTAGTTGCTATCGTTCGTTTGGTTCGAACGTTTAATCCGTTTTGTCTAGACGTAAATTCTTAATCAAAACATCAAGCAAGAATAATTTTACAATATGACACCTACATTCCATTTAACGTTCAGAAAATTAATAAAGCTGGTTAACTATTCAATTTGTACACAAGAAAGTGCCAAAGCTGTGCCAAAATTATACAAAAGACCCATGTCATCGGTTGACATCGCGGGGGATTTCCAGGGACCCTTCACGCCGCGAAAAATTGGCTAAAAGTAAATAAATCATCTGTTTTCAAGTTTCAATAATTTCAAGTGTTTGTTGAAAAACTTCTACTGTCTTCTGCTGAAGTCAACATAATTTGCTCTATTAGCTACAATAAATGTCATCACAAAAAATAAGATATATCAACTGTTAAAGCATTTAAAGAAAAAAATATATATAAATCGGAGAAAAACCAGCTTAATTCAATGTGGAATTTTGCTAGCCGTGGGAATCAAAGATTGTGATTGGCCAGCCTGTAATTGTATCTTATCAAAAGTCAACAAACATGAGTCAACACAGACGTTTCGTCTGCGAAGTCTAAAAATAGAATGCAAATCACTGAATTCCCCGCGAGACTCGGTCGACATAAGCTTATTCTGAGGGAAATACAGGGAATATAAGCGAAATTTTTGTTTCACAGGTGTTTAAGGAACACTGGCTTTTGCTCTTAAAGAAATCTTCAAAACCATCCACCATTCCAGTTTGTTTGTCTGAGTCTTGTCTGAGTCATGACGTCACTCGCGCGCTTCGCTATTCGAAGGTATAAAAGTTTCGTGTGTAGTTTAGAATCAATTTTTCTTCCCAAACACGCCTAAATGTAACAGAAGTTGACATGACATGAGTATAATGCTGGCAATGTAAACCACGACACTTTCAGCTGATCCCAAGTTCAGTGAGTTCAAGCCTCAAGGCACTGGCTTGTCACGCAAATTTTAGGAAGAGTAGCGTGGTTCCGGTTCAGTTTGGAAAGAAACATACTTCACCGGTCAGTCTTCCAAGTACCATTTTCAAGCGCTGTAAATTTTCTTAAAACATTTTGCACGTTTTTACAATGCATTCTACAGTCTGCATTTTGTACTGAACGAATGTTGAACATTATCTTCATTAATTAAAATTATCTACGCGTTGGAAGAAACTCAATTTGTTCTTCTTAAAATATGTAAAAATGTGCATTCGCTGGACATGTAATTAATGCGCCAAAGTCGTGCCTAAACTGTGCCAAACTGTCAAGTATGTATGCAAATTCTGGGGGTATACCTCATGGGCGAATGTCATAAATGGAACAAATTAATTAACTTTTCTGTATTCCTTGTTCTAAACGAACATGTACTCAAAGTAGAAATGAAACGAACGATAGAAACGAAACGCACGATAGAAACATTGCAAACGATAGAAACGATCCAAACGATGGAAACGAAACGAACCAAACGAACGATGCAAACGTTTTCACATGCAGGACCAAACGCTAATGTTTGAAGTTGAATTTCGAACCAAAACTTTGGTTGAAGAATATGGATGTAACGCTAGAAAATCAGTTTTATCTCTGATGATGTTGACTTTCTGTGAAAAATACTTATTGGACTTGATTCTGCGACTCATGTGCACCTTGATTTTCAAGACTTTTGTCTCAAAATTTTAACTTCAACGGAAATAATCTCAAAAATTTCAAACGCGTTCACTCCTCTTTTTATCGTTAATTTCATGTATGGTGTTTTCATTTTGTTTTCAAGTAAAAGTAAGTAGATATTCAGGAATTGTTTCATTAGGAGATAAATGCACATATAATTTACTTTCCTTTTATGTTGTCAGATTGTTCTAGCCGTCCTTAAATTTTATACTCCACCGTGTTTTTTAGCGTTACATATTTTGTAACGGCTCTGTACACCAACACCATGCGCATGGCCTAATAGCCGTGGTGTAAATTCAATACACCACTGTCATTACACCCTGGCTTCGGCTGACTCAAAGTTTGATGATTTTTGTTTACAGTGTATTCAATTTGAATAATAAAAATGTTAATGCACTCATTGCTCTTGATTTATAGAGATTTTACCTGCACTCGCTCACCAACAATGAACTCGAAATTTAATTTCTCGTTCATTGTTGGTGAAATCGTGCAGGTAAATCCCGATAATTCACTCGCTGAGTGCGTTAAGGTATCATGGTAGGTGGATTTTTAAGAAAAATGTGAAAAATCTTATTTTCGTTGTTCAAATTGAGAACACTGCGAAAAAATAATTTGCAGAAAGAATGGCTTTTTTACTTTTTATGATAAAGAGAAAAACGATTTTTGAATCTCGTAAAATCTCTTACGGTGCGTTGACAGCTCTAATTAAAATTCACCGCAAGTTGTCACATGTAATGCAAATTGCGGTTTGATATTTTATTTGCGCACGCGAACTGTTCTCGATCTGATTGTTTCATTTCTTGTCAAACTTTCTTTATGTCAGGATGAAAACCTGCAAGAAAACTTCTTGCCCATTTTCGTCTCGAAGAAGATGAAGAGGCGAAAATCTGGTGGAACCAGCAAGTTCAGCGTCAAACAAGATCTCTTGCTCCTGATTTGAGCGACTGTGGGTCGCATTGTTTAACTAAGAAGAATGGTTGAAGAAACTCGAGGACACAAATCCCGCCAATGAAGCTGAAGGCAAAAATACAACAAGTGCTAGTCACATGAAATTGCTGGAGAACGGACGCCATTCCGAAACTTCCACAGCGAGAGATTGAGTCAAGCACAGATGTAGATGTAGATGATATAGACCTCGAAATTTCCTCTTTTGGCTTCACGAGGCATATACCTGTATGGTTTCAGAAAATGTCTGGAGAATGAAGAAGTCTAACTCAAACAACATAATACAAATGCCGCCAACGAAATAATCACAGCAGTTTAAATACAAACCTGTTTAAACCTAGTAGTTTTTCACTTCTCGGATGATTTCACTGCAACGTAGATGTCTGTTTATTTCAAGTTGTCATGACCCATTGTTTTGGTAAACTGACCCATGCCGACATCTGTTAGCACGGAGGGGATTTTTAACACCTAATCATACTGATCTTGCAAAAGGTTTTTCATCTTTTTCTCGATAAAACAAAACTGCATATAAGGATAAACATTTGTAGTTCGTTTACGCGTGTCTTTCAACGGAATTGGCTGAAAATCGGCATGTATGTTCCCTATTACCTCCTTGAAAAAGGGTGCCAGGCTTTGTTTAATTACGCTCACGTTTCAGTGTTATAGCCTCTTTAGTGAAAGGAAACACCTGTGTTTAGGAGGGTGTAGAAAAAAAACAAACCACATCTGGAAAATCGCCGACACCCTTTTTGAGGGTGATGTGTGAGAAAACATTTCCCATGTTAATCTCCCCGCTCTGATAATTCATGCGCAGAAGCGAACCAGTTTAAGCAAAGCAGTGTTTTTGGGTATTTCTTTTCATATCACTGCGACAATAACTTTTTAGAAAATTTCAAACATATGATTGTATTCTATAACTATTAAGCTTTCAGAAAATGTATAGGTTGATGGGGTTTTCTTTCAAAGCGCCAGCGTAAGAGCGAGATTTCCAAACATTGTCAATCCACCTACCATGATACCTTAACCTGTAAATAAACATTAAAAAAAAATTGAAAACTGCACCAGAGGGCAGGCCTCAATAATGTTTTTTTCTTTCATATATATAAACTGTGCATTTCCTGTAGCTTCTGTACATTACTTTCAAATGAACAACCACATAAATTAAGCATTTACCAGTTTCACTCAGAAGAAAGGCTCTGCCCAAAACATGTGATTTTTCACAAGATGACACTTTGACATTTTCAATTTGTATTTTCTTTTGAACATTTACATGTACATGTAAACACATGTGACGCCTGCCAATAGAAATATTCGTAGAAATGGATGATCTTGTCGAGTTTTGCTGCATAGTACATGTGTAACCTGGAGCTTATCTGTTCCTGCCTCATATTCAAGAGTACTCTGGAAGCGCTTTATATATATGAGACCGGTAATTTACACAGTGCTCAAGCTCAGTAATTCCATTTCATACAACATTTCTTTTGACTCCAAATTTTGTCACCTTTTGTGACAAAATTCCATTGATTGAATTCCCTTAATAGTTTAGGAATTACATTCATTTTTCCAAGGCAATTCCCTTTCATACCTTTTATGTGTCAGTGACTTGCGCAAGTCACTGTCACATAAAAGGCATGAAACATACATGACCTACTATACTATAGGGTCATCAAGTAAATGCCAGGAATGATTCATGATTTCACTCAGTGCACAGATCAGATTTTACAGTAATGTTTCCTTTTACATTTACCTCGCTTCTTCTTTTGTTTAGGGGGAGGCGCCGGCATGGGGCCAATCATGTCATCTTCTTCGTCTTCGTCGCTGTTCTCGGCAGCTTCCAAACCACGTTTTCGGCTCCCTTCGTCCGCCATTTTGAAAGAGCAACGAAATCTTACTGGTCAGAGTCAGACGAATGCGTTTGAAGTATGCGCAAGCGCAGATAGATGTTCCCTTGGGAAATTCGTATATTTATAGTCCATCGTCGACTGCTTTGTAATCAATGACCGAAGTGAAATGCTGGGAGTATAAGAAGGCGGAGATTAGTACTTTCACTTCACTCTGAACCGGGTCTGAGTTTTTACTTCTATCTGGAAAACAGCTCATTCAGTTTACCATGAATTGTCATTGAAGACGGTGCGCGGTGTGGCAACAGGTGAACGGAGCTGAAATTGATGGAGGAAATCAGCGCGTGTTGTTTAGTGGCGAGAATTTCTGTTTCAAGCCCAGTCATGTTTTTAACGATTTAGCTGCGTCAAAAGAGCTGTAAACATGTGTGATTGAATGCTGTCGTTTGAGGAATAGCTCAGAGAGACCATGGATGATGTACTAGACAGTGCTGTCGCGATTCGTCGCACTGAAAGCGAGGGTAGTACGACGAGTGAAGACAGGGAGAGCTCTCTTCGCGTGTTTTTGGAAAAAGAGTCCCTTGGACACTTGAACGCTCTTTTCCCAGAACATGTATCTCTCAGCTATTTTCAGGCTCTTACAGAGGACGATTTAGAGCACGATTACAACGTCATAGATGACAAAGAAAGAGAACTTTTAATGCAGGCCATCGTGAAACTGCGGGAGGAATTTTCGGCAGAGGAGGTGAGACTTTTTTACCACTGTCTAAAATTCACCGGCCAGACAAAAATTACATAATACTTTCCGAATTAAATTTAACCTCATGTTAACTTGAATTTTACCTGAATTCAAACAGTTTTCTGAAGTTTTAGACTTTCCGTTCTGTTAGCTCCAACCGCGTATTGAAAATATTTTCGCGGTTTTTCAATTTTTGTTTGTTTCTCCGTGAATACATTTTCGTGTTTCCTAGGCCGTCGGCACGCCAGGAAAAAACACATCTCCGCATGGAATAATATCTGCTATGAAATATTTATTTTCCAAGACACCTATCTTCGTGATCAGACGAATGTTTTGCCTTATACCTTACGCTTTTGCCTACTCATATTTGTATTGCACATATTTTTTAATTTGGTTTGATTTTATTTTTGTCTATGTTTACTATGAGCTTTTTACTAGTGGCCTGATGTTGGGCTTCGATCCAAAGTGTGTCATCTTCCGAGACGACATTCGTGTATTTCCTGTCAGTATAATTTGTCCAAGTACACTCACCGAATTGATCAGATCAATTTCTCAAGACGAACTCGCGAAATTTCATAAAATCGCATGAAATTTGTTGACCTTCCCGATTCCAATCGCGTTATATTTTCGTCCGAGTTATTTCCTTCGATCCAAATTAAATGTGGGGGTGTTTTCCGTTGGGAGTCGCTATCTACCCACAATATGTCTTTGTTGTCGATCTATTTATTGCTAAAATATACTTCGGATGCCAGTCCAACCCCGCATTTTTCAGAACACATCTTATTTACGATTACAACTTGCCGCGCCATACAGTAATCCCTCTCGAATTAACTTATCGTAGCCCAACTGGAGAGAATGTATCTCAACTAAGAATACAAACAACCTGCTCTACCATCCTCGAGAAAATTTATTGCGTGTGAAAAATCTTATGCGATGTTAAGCAACGACGGGAAAGTGGTTTTGTGGATTAGGCAAAGCTCTTTCAATTCTCTCGGCGAAATGGTACGTAAATAGATAGACAATTCATATGAGGTTGTAAGTGAGTTGTTCTTTATTATGCAAATGTACTACATGTTCATTACATCGGCCACAGCAGGGAATAAGTTATACCCTGATTTTTCTATCAAGATATGATGATTTTTACAGATAAACTGCTTTGATCAATGCATTAGGGAAATCTTGAATTGTGTTTGTAATTTCACTCGACAAAATTGAGCATCGACGCACAATTTGCATGATCATGAAATCTAGGTTGTACAAATAATGAGCAGTCTATTGTTGACAAAATAAATCTTTTGTTGGTTTAGAGAAACGCTCACAGAAACTTATCTATTAGTTTTTCTTGCTGGAGAAAAACTTTTGAGCCCTAATCATTGATGATATTTTTTTTCAGTTGATACTGCAATGAAATCTTGAAGATTTGACTGCTAATTTTTTTTAACAAATCAGTGTAAAATTTCAGGTTCAAAGGGAATAGAGATCAAAGGGAATAATCATTTGATCCAAATTATGTAATTTTTTTTCTTGCCTTAATATTTAGCCTGGAAAGCTACTAACTTCAGCAAGCAAGCATTTAGGGTGCTTAACTCATGTTTGTGAAAAACATGCATTTTGTTTGTTCATCGGATGCCCTTCTGCAGTGTCAATCTTCTCTTGCAAGTTTTAAATTCCATCTGTAAGACAAGCCTGGTCTGTGTTAGTTATGTTTCATCAGGATTTGTCACAACCATTTCATATTTTTAGCATTATTTCCTGGTGCCTTCTATTTTTAAAGGCAGTATTTTATGATTTAATTAATATGAGAAAGCTCTGTTTGGCTGTACTATTTTTTACAAAGATAATAATAAAATAACTCCTCTTTGTAAAGAATTTTGCCAGCAATTTTGGAGGTGACTTGTAACCTCTAGATCTTTCTTAGAATGAGATTTATATCCTGACATTGAAACGATTATGGTACATTGCATTGCTAAATCAGAGGTAAATACGTTCATGTCTTGTTTTAAGCAATCCTTGGCATTCCTAAGGGACCTTAAGGTCATTCCACTGAAATAGAACCTACACTGAGATTTTTCTCAAACTTTGCCAAGTGATTGGTTATATTATAGAAACTTAAATTTTGAAATAAAATGAGGGGTCCCCATGTTCGTTTAGGAGCAGCAGCACCTTGTTTATTCCATATAAATCCTTGTAAATAGCACCATGATTATAGTCACGATTGCTTGCTAAATTACGTTTCTGACAATTGTTTTTGCTCAACACTGAGAATTGGCCCATATTTATTTTACATAGAGAAATTTACTACTCAATTCAAAACACCAGAAAAAAATGATAGGTCACCGTAGTCGTTTTCGAGAAAATGACGATTACCTCTTTGGCGAGGTCCAGCCGTAAAGAAAAAGCCGCCATTTTCTAATGCGCGCGCGCTAATCACGCGTAAAATTATGCGCAGTAGGGATGCGCAGTGCAATACGGGGGAATGACCTTAAGGCAGAATCATTTCCTTTTGATCTTTCAGGCAAATTGAATGTCTCCTTCTCCTTATGTTTTAAAGACTGCAAATAAGAGTAGAAATAATAAGACAGATCTGACATTAATAAATATTGCATCCTAAATTAACAGACAACTTAATTGATTCCTTTCAGTTCTGCTCAGAAGTAACATTTAGGCCATTTCGAATACCATTGATCACAATAGGCACATATGTACATTGTACACGTTGCATACAAGTTTTTTTGTTTCATTTTCAACAGTAGATAGTTATTGAATTTCGTTAGTTCTATTGTCTAGTTTGAGTATCCATAAGGATATCAGCTCAATTTAATAAAAATAGGAACTGAAAGGAATCAATAAGTTGTCTGTTAATTTAGGATGCAATATTTATTAATGTCAGATCTATTATTATTTCTACTCTTATTTGCAGTCTTTAAAACATAAGGAGAAGGAGACATTCAATTTGCCTGAAAGATCAAAAGGAAATGATTCTGCCTTAAGGTCATTCCCCGTATTGCACTGCGCATCCCTACTGCGCATAATTTTACGCGTGATTAGCGCGCGCGCATTAGAAAATGGCGGCTTTTTCTTTACGGCTGGACCTCGCCAAAGAAGTAAATCGTCATTTTTCTCGAAAACGACTACAGTGACCTATCATTTTTTCTGTTGTTTTGAATTGAGTAGTAAATTTCTCTATGTAAATAAATATGGGCCAATTCTCAGTGTTGAGCAAAAGACAATCGTCAGAAACGTAAATTTAGCAAGCAATCGTGACTATAATTATGGTACTATTATAAGGATTTATATGGAATAAACAAGGTCCTGCTGCTCCTAAACGAACATGGGGACCTCTCATTTTTATTTCAAAATTTAAGTTTTTATAATATAAGCAATCAATTGGGAAAGTTTGAGAAAAATGTCAGTGTAGGTTCTATTTCAGTGGAATGACCTTAAGGTCCCTTAGGAATGCCAAAGATTGCTTAAAACAAGACATAAACGTATTTACCTCTGATTTAGCAATGCAATGTACCATATCGTTTCAATGTCAGGATATAAATCTTCATTCTAAGAAAGATCTAGAGGTTACAAGTCACCTCCAAAAATCGCTGGCAAAATTCTTTACAAAGAGGAGTTATTTTACTATTATCTTTGTAAAAAATAGTACAGCCAAACAGAGCTTTCTCATATTAATTAAATCATAAAATACTGCCTTTAAAAATAGAAGGCACCAGGAAATAATGCTGATATGAAATGGTTGTGACAAATCCTGATGAAAGATAACTAACACAGACCAGGCTTGTCTTACTGATGGAATTTAAAACTTGCAAGAGAAGATTGACACTGCAGAAGGGCATCCGATGAACAAACAAAATGCATGTTTTTCACAAACATGAGTTAAGCACCCTAAATGCTTGCTTGCTGAAGTTAGTAGCTTTCCAGGCTAAATATTAAGGCAAGAAAAAAAATTACATAATTTGGATCAAATGATTATTCCCTTTGATCTCTATTCCCTTTGAACCTGAAATTTTACACTGATTTGTTAAAAAAAATTAACAGTCAAATCTTCAAGATTTCATTGCAGTATCAACTGAAAAAAAATATCATCAATGATTAGGGCTCAAAAGTTTTTCTCCAGCAAGAAAAACTAATAGATAAGTTTCTGTGAGCGTTTCTCTAAACCAACAAAAGATTTATTTTGTCAACAATAGACTGCTCATTATTTGTACAACCTAGATTTCATGATCATGCAAATTGTGCGTCGATGCTCAATTTTGTCGAGTGAAATTACAAACACAATTCAAGATTTCCCTAATGCATTGATCAAAGCAGTTTATCTGTAAAAATCATCATATCTTGATAGAAAAATCAGGGTATAACTTATTCCCTGCTGTGGCCGATGTAATGAACATGTAGTACATTTGCATAATAAAGAACAACTCACTTACAACCTCATATGAATTGTCTATCTATTTACGTACCATTTCGCCGAGAGAATTGAAAGAGCTTTGCCTAATCCACAAAACCACTTTCCCGTCGTTGCTTAACATCGCATAAGATTTTTCACACGCAATAAATTTTCTCGAGGATGGTAGAGCAGGTTGTTTGTATTCTTAGTTGAGATACATTCTCTCCAGTTGGGCTACGATAAGTTAATTCGAGAGGGATTACTGTATGGCGCGGCAAGTTGTAATCGTAAATAAGATGTGTTCTGAAAAATGCGGGGTTGGACTGGCATCCGAAGTATATTTTAGCAATAAATAGATCGACAACAAAGACATATTGTGGGTAGATAGCGACTCCCAACGGAAAACACCCCCACATTTAATTTGGATCGAAGGAAATAACTCGGACGAAAATATAACGCGATTGGAATCGGGAAGGTCAACAAATTTCATGCGATTTTATGAAATTTCGCGAGTTCGTCTTGAGAAATTGATCTGATCAATTCGGTGAGTGTACTTGGACAAATTATACTGACAGGAAATACACGAATGTCGTCTCGGAAGATGACACACTTTGGATCGAAGCCCAACATCAGGCCACTAGTAAAAAGCTCATAGTAAACATAGACAAAAATAAAATCAAACCAAATTAAAAAATATGTGCAATACAAATATGAGTAGGCAAAAGCGTAAGGTATAAGGCAAAACATTCGTCTGATCACGAAGATAGGTGTCTTGGAAAATAAATATTTCATAGCAGATATTATTCCATGCGGAGATGTGTTTTTTCCTGGCGTGCCGACGGCCTAGGAAACACGAAAATGTATTCACGGAGAAACAAACAAAAATTGAAAAACCGCGAAAATATTTCAATACGCAGTTGGAGCTAACAGAACGGAAAGTCTAAAACTTCAGAAAACTGCTTGACTTCAGGTAAAATTCAAGTTAACATGAGGTTAAATTTAATTCGGAGAGTATTATGTAATTTTTGTCTGGCCGGTGAATTTTAGACAGTGGTAAAAAAGTCTCACCTCCTCTGCCGAAAATTCCTCCCGCAGTTTCACGATGGCCTGCATTAAAAGTTCTCTTTCTTTGTCATCTATGACGTTGTAATCGTGCTCTAAATCGTCCTCTGTAAGAGCCTGAAAATAGCTGAGAGATACATGTTCTGGGAAAAGAGCGTTCAAGTGTCCAAGGGACTCTTTTTCCAAAAACACGCGAAGAGAGCTCTCCCTGTCTTCACTCGTCGTACTACCCTCGCTTTCAGTGCGACGAATCGCGACAGCACTGTCTAGTACATCATCCATGGTCTCTCTGAGCTATTCCTCAAACGACAGCATTCAATCACACATGTTTACAGCTCTTTTGACGCAGCTAAATCGTTAAAAACATGACTGGGCTTGAAACAGAAATTCTCGCCACTAAACAACACGCGCTGATTTCCTCCATCAATTTCAGCTCCGTTCACCTGTTGCCACACCGCGCACCGTCTTCAATGACAATTCATGGTAAACTGAATGAGCTGTTTTCCAGATAGAAGTTAAAACTCAGACCCGGTTCAGAGTGAAGTGAAAGTACTAATCTCCGCCTTCTTATACTCCCAGCATTTCACTTCGGTCATTGATTACAAAGCAGTCGACGATGGACTATAAATATACGAATTTCCCAAGGGAACATCTATCTGCGCTTGCGCATACTTCAAACGCATTCGTCTGACTCTGACCAGTAAGATTTCGTTGCTCTTTCAAAATGGCGGACGAAGGGAGCCGAAAACGTGGTTTGGAAGCTGCCGAGAACAGCGACGAAGACGAAGAAGATGACATGATTGGCCCCATGCCGGCGCCTCCCCCTAAACAAAAGAAGAAGCGAGGTAAATGTAAAAGGAAACATTACTGTAAAATCTGATCTGTGCACTGAGTGAAATCATTCCTGGCATTTACTTGATGACCCTAGTATAGTAGGTCATGTATGTTTCATGCCTTTTATGTGACAGTGACTTGCGCAAGTCACTGACACATAAAAGGTATGGAAGGGAATTGCCTTGGAAAAATGAATGTAATTCCTAAACTATTAAGGGAATTCAATCAATGGAATTTTGTCACAAAAGGTGACAAAATTTGGAGTCAAAAGAAATGTTGTATGAAGTGGAATTACTGAGCTTGAGCACTGTGTAAATTACCGGTCTCATATATATAAAGCGCTTCCAGAGTACTCTTGAATATGAGGCAGGAACAGATAAGCTCCAGGTTACACATGTACTGTGCAGCAAAACTCGACAAGATCATCCATTTCTACGAATATTTCTATTGGCAGGCGTCACATGTGTATACATGTACATGTAAATGTTCAAAAGAAAATACAAATTGAAAATGTCAAAGTGTCATCTTGTGAAAAATCACATGTTTTGGGCAGAGCCTTTCTTCTGAGTGAAACTGGTAAATGCTTAGTTTATGTGGTTGTTCATTTGAAAGTAATGTACAGAAGCTACAGGAAATGCACAGTTTATATATATGAAAGAAAAAAACATTATTGAGGCCTGCCCTCTGGTGCAGTTTTCAATTTTTTTAATGTTTATTTACAGGTTAAGGTATCATGGTAGGTGGATTGACAGAAATCGCGCTCTTACGCTGGCACTTTGAAAGAAAACCCCATCAACCTATACATTTTCTGAAAGCGTAATAGTTATAGAATACAATCATATGTTTGAAATTTTCTAAAAAGTTATTGTCACAGTGATATGAAAAGAAATACCCCAAAACACTGCTTTGCTTAAACTGGTTCGCTTCTGCGCGTGAATTATTGGAGCGGGGAGATTAACATGGGAAATGTTTTCTCACACATCACCCTCAAAAAGGGTGTCGGCAATTTTCCAGATGTGGTTTGGTTTTTTTTCTACACCCTCCTAAACACAGGTGTTTCCTTCCACTAAAGAGGCTATAACACTGAAACGTGAGCGTAATTAAACAAAGCCTGGCACCCTTTTTCAAGGAGGTAATAGGGAACATACATGCCGATTTTCAGCCAATTCCGTTGAAAGACACACGTAAACGAACTAAAAATGTTCATCCTAATATGCAGTTTTGTTTTATCGAGAAAAAGATGAAAAACCTTTTGCAAGATCAGTATGATTAGGTGTTAAAAATCCCCTCCGTGCTGACAGATGTCGGCATGGGTCAGTTTACCAAAACAATGGGTCATGACAACTTGAAATAAACAGACATCTACGTTGCAGTGAAATCGTCCGAGAAGCAAAAAACTACTAGGTTTAAACAGGTTTGTATTTAAAGTGCTGTGATTATTTCGTAGGCGGCATTTGTATTATGTTGTTTGAGTTAGACTTCTTCATTCTCCAGACATTTTCTGAAACCATATATGCCTCGTGAAGCCAAAAAGAGGAAATTTTGAGTTCTATATCATCTACATCTACATCTGTGCTTGACTCAATCTCTCGCTGTGGAAGTTTTGGAATGGCGTCTGTTCTCCAGCAATTTCATGTGACTAGCACTTGTTGTATTTTTACCTTCAGCTTCATTGGCAGGACTTGTGTCCTCGAGTTTCTTCAACCATTCTTCTTGTTAAACAATGCGACCCACAGTCGCTCAAATCAGGAGCGAAAGATCTTGTTTGACGCTGAACTTGCTGGTTCCACCAGATTTTCGCCTCTTCATCATCTTTGAGACGAAAATGGGCAAGAAGTTTTCTTGCAGGTTTTCATCCTGACATAAAGAAAGTCTGACAAGAAATGAAACAACCAGATCGAGAACAGTTCGCATGCGCAAATAAAATATCAAACCGTAATTTGCATTACATGTGACAACGTGCGGTGAATTTTAATTAGAGCTGTCAACGCACCGTAAGAGATTTTACGAGATTCAAAAATTGTTTTTCTCTTTATCATAAAAAGTAAAAAAGCTTTTTTCTCCATTCTTTCTGCAAATTATTTTTTCGCAGTGTTCTCAATTTGAACGGCGAAAAAAAGATTTTTCACATTTTTCTTAAAAATCCACCTACCATGATACCTTAACGCACTCAGCGAGTGAATTATCGGGATTTACCTGCACGATTTCACCAACAATGAACGAGAAATTAAATTTCGAGTTCATTGTTGGTGAGCAAGTGCAGGTAAATCCCTATAATTCAAGAGCAATGAGTGCATTAACATTTTTATTATTCAAATTGAATACACTGTAAACAAAAATCTTCAAACTTTGAGTCAGCCGAAACCAGGGTGTAATGACAGTGGTGTATTGAATTTACACCACAGCTA
>JAHPZR010051820.1:12500-18436 GCA_019787425.1 Platygyra sinensis | reverse complement strand
TGTTGCAAACTTAACATGAAAAGATAAGTTTAATATGAAATCAGGAAAGTGTCATTATGATTTCCAAATTTACAGGATAGTACTAAGAAAGTAATTATGCAATTTAACCCCTATGAAACCACCACCCTTGGGAAATGAATAATGGCTGCTTGCAGATGGCAAGCCACTTAGTAGAGGTAAATAACACTGTACATTGTAGATTACTGGCCACCTAATTGGGGTGGACATTTAATAGGGGTGTTACACATAAAAAAAAAACATTTCAAAACTGAAGCTTTGTTAATGAAATTATGACCAGTGGACTTAAATATCTGGTTTGCAGATGTTTATCAACACTAGTTTAAATTATACCTGATCACACATTTCTTGTTGCTTTTTATATACCTAATCTTATCTTTTTGTAAAATATGCTTCATGGCAAATCAGGCAACTTTCATCAAGCCATAGTTTGTATTTTGGCGAGACATAATTTAGCAAAATACTCATGGCGGGACCTGGTTTGCCATTGGAGGATACCAAAAACATGATTAGGTATTTACCATACCCAAATCTGGCCAAGTGATCATGCTGTTGTAGCCATATCAAGTCAGATGAAATTTATGATATGATAATTTGCAGAACCATTGACAAAAACAACGAAATGCATTCGAAGGGTTGCTGGGAAGGCCAATCCAAAATTACGAGAATTGCAAAAATTACGAAATTTACGAAAACTGCGAAATTTACAATAATTCACAGGACCATTGACAAAATCAACAAAATTTATTCAAAGGATTGCAGGGAAGGCACATCCAAAATAAATATTACGAGAATTGCGAAAATTACAAAATTTACAAAAACTGCGAAATTTACGATAGTTCGCAGGACCATTAACCAAATCAACGAAATTTATTCAAGGGGTTGCAGGGAAGGCCCATCCAAAATTACGAGAATTGCAAAAATTACAAAATTTATGATAATTCGCAGGACCATTGACAAAAATGAACAAAATTTATTCAAAGGGTTGCAGGGAAGGCCCAACGAAAGTTACAAAAATTACGAAATTTAAGAAAACTGCAAAATTTATGATAATTTGCCATACCGCTTACAAAAATCAACAAAATTTATTCAAAGGGTTGCAGGGAAGGTGCATTGAAAGTTAATATGAAAATTGCGAAAACTGTGAAATTTACGATAATTCACGATACCACATACAAAATCATCGAAATTTGTTTGAAGGGTTGCAGGGAAGGCCCATCCAAAGTTACAAAAATTATGAAATTTGCCATACCACTTACAAAATCAATGAAATTTATTCAAAGGGTTGCAGGGAAGGCCCATCGAAAGTTCCAAAAGTTATGAAATTTACGAAAACTGCGAAAATTGCTGACATTCACAAGACCATAGACAAAGTCAACGAGATTTAGGGAAACTGAGATATTTACATCAATTCGCTAGCCCATCAATGAAATTGAAGGAAATTATTCGAAGGGTCAGATGAAAGTCACTGATGAACATAACCCAAACTGTGATATTTAGGTCAATAATTTGGCAAAAGCATGGATTATATCTAATCCATCTTTTGATAGGCCTCAATAGCAAAACATTAAAGTGAAGTACATTTCACTTTCACCTCACATCAAACTAGAATTCCATTCAAATGGATGAGTGGTGGGATGAGCAATGTCAATTAAACTAAAAGTTTGCAACAGTAGAATGTCCTTTAATAGGGGCACGGACGTTCGGAGAACTCTTTTGCATGGAAAACAGTTGCGTTTTTCAGTTCTCATGGGTTACAACGTGCAAAAAAAAAGGTTATTCCACAGAAGCCTTCTGCAAATTTGCAAAGTGTTTCCAACACGAACTTTAATATTTACTATTAAACTCACAGGTCCACGCAAAACTGGGTAGCCACTCAATATAGAATTCTCTGAAGTGAAGTTTCCATAGCCTTTAATGACGGTTTCCAATAAAGAATGCAGCATACAGATCTACATGTAGGTATGATGTTTCTGCAACTACAAATTCAATATGGAGGGTGTAAACACGAAATTAAAGGTAACGAAGTGGAAATAAATTGACAAAGCGATTACTTACAAACAATGTGATGGTCCCTAGCACAAATACTTCATAGATATGCCGATATACGCAGTCATTGTGCACAAAAAGAAGAAAAAGCAAGGAAACAGAAAGGGACTAGGCAACAACATGGCGTTCGAAGGTCATACCGCTGACCTCTCCGTATCAACAGACATTCCGCCATGTTAGAGTCGCGAAATGCCCTTTTAGGACGTTCGCCACGTCATGCATGAGCGCGCGCTAAGTCACAAAACAAACAAATTATAGGGTAGATGGCCATTGCTAGAGCTTTGCCTGGATTTAAAGGGCCCTTGTCAGCCTCCGCCATTTTCGATGCCATCGAAATTATTGCTATAGCATGGTGACGCGAATCCTTATTGTTTTACTGTAGGCTGTGTTCCTGAAGGTATGTTTAATTATCTTGAGTAGTATTACAGTGATTCTTCTTCGTTTCGACAGGCTTCGCATAAAATATAATACACTCTTTTTTTTATAAGAATATATTTTATAAGAATATCGAGGCTGAAATTTGCGAAGTTTTAAGAATATTTTAAGAATAAAGCCGAGGCTGAGCTTTGAAAAGGATAGATATAACTTTGCTTTGTAAACCTGATCTGTAAATATACAATACAATTCTGTTATTTTAAACAGCCCTTGCTGGTAAACAAAGAGTTTGCTGCAATGATTACCGTCGCTTAATTGTCCTTGACATAGTTGAAACAAAATCGGGTACTTTCGGTTCCATTACGCTATTTCTATGCGAAATGCTTTTTTTTAAGCCAGAGCGGCCAAGTGTCGTTTGACTTGACATCTTCACCCCGCTGACTGCTGCGAAAAGTGATGAGGCACGTGCACAATACGATATGGATCTAGATACCAAACACTTGTAATTGATACCCCTGTAAATTCTCAAACGGAGATGTCATAAGCTATAATTTAAGAATATTCACAAGAATATTTTCAGCCTAAAATCGGCAGAAAAATAAGAATATTCAGCCTGTGCCGGGAAAACAATATTCTTATAAAAAAAGAGTGTAGCCAAATTCTAGTATGTAAACAAAAACAAAGGTGTGGCTGACTAGGGCCCTTTAACGATGTTGGACGTACGGTGACCCCAATTTTTCTTTCGATGGATCATTTTCTCTACTGATTTTCCACGTTTAGGAAAGAAATGAAGAAAATCTATCGACTAGAAGTTTGAATTTTTGGCAAAATGCACCATCGAATTCCGCTCTTATTAGCTCTTCGCGCATCTGCGCGGCGGTTTCAAATGCCTCTTAAAAGGTTAAATTTTGTGAATACGTTAGTAACATTTGGAATTATTTACGCAACAGACCCACTGCTACAAAATATGACTAGGATCGTTTGCCTCCGTTGACTCGCCTTCGATATTTCTAACCATCGGGGGCACCCAACGACAATTTTCGGAAATATATCTGTTCGGAAGACGATTTGAGATCTAGAATTTTCGGAACATTTTTTGTAAAATTTCTTGCTTACCTGCTTCTCCTAAGATTTTCGAACATCTAAAATATGGTATAATTGCCTATTTTTAACGGATTTTTACCCTAAAAAGGTCACCTATAATTTTCGGGAGCCTTTTTTCTGGCTGAAATTTTCGAAAAGGTAAGTTTTGATCCCTGTAATTTTCGGATCACTAGACTTTCAGCTAGGAAATCCGAACAGATGAAAAATTTTTAGGGGATAAAAATATGCCTATATCTACCGTTTAAATACCAAAATACTTTCAACAATGCTATGTTTTAGTGGTTTTGAACTATATTCTCGTTGGGTGCCCCTGAACCATAAACCCCTGTAGACCGTGCTCAATTATATGGGACAATTTTTCGAAATCAGTATAGTTTACCACACGCTTTATCTCTGAAACGAAGACGGTGACCCCCAATTTTGTTTTGCATTTCTGGCACAAGTAACTCATTATCTGCCTGAAGTAAAAAATTTTAAATTTTCGCGCGAACGTCCTTATATAATGAATTCAACTTTCACACAATTATCTTACTGAGTACGGGTAGAGTAAATAAAGGAACGAAAAGAATGAATAGTTTACCTTTGTCTCCTGTTGTCATCTCTTTGTTCACGAGATTTTCCTAAATACCTCATGTATCCCTTCCAGATATTATAGTGTATCTAATACACTATAATAGGGATAATTGTACTATGCTACGTTCTAAATACACTATGATAGGGGATACACCAAGTACTTACCGAGATTTTACTGGGAAAACTGCTACTTACAAATCCTGCGTAACACTGTAGCGCTAAACTCGTACCTGGGCCTTTCCGCGCTCAGGCAAAAAATTTTTGGTTTGTATAAAATTTGACAAGGGAGGCAACTCTTTGCCAAAACATTTTGAACTGCGAATATTCGCTCGAATCTCTAAATTTCGTTGCTTTCACGAAACCAAACAAACACAAAATGAAGTCGGAAGGTTTTTCTACCGCCTGGCCGAATTTGTTTTCGCATACTTTTGCGACAGCCGGAGAATTTTAGCGACTTTTGCAAAGTTTTGTCTCAATTCGCTTTTCGCAACGTGATCGTACCGTTACCCAATTCCCAAACACGTCGTCCAGCGCGCACTCGCGCTCCCCTCCTTCCCCTACACATGCTTTTTTTAAACGACAAGACTTTACAAACACCTCCCCCTGTTCGCAGTTTATCATGCGCTTACGAGGTCGCCCAATCTCCGCACGAAAACAACATGTCGGGAGCTAATACCAGAAGCGTTTTAGCGAGATTTTGTGACAACAGTTGGGAGAAGGGGAAGGACTTTGCACGTTTAAAAATAATGGCGGTTCGCACGATCGAATCGTTCGGAAGCAGTGAACCGGCGAAAATGAATGTATGCTGACTCGGAAATGAGCTTTTTTGGCCGGGAGAATTTACGCAACAGTGCATTTCAAAGAGGTAAGAGGTTTTTTATTATTATTATTATTTTATTTTATTTTATTTATTTATTTATTTATTTATTTAAAAGAAACTACTCTGCTCCCTGTGCTCTGGGTAGCTATTGTGCAATTTAGCCATTTTTCCACGCAGGAGACAGCCTCCCTCGCACGCAGCCGTTTTTAGTCTCGTCACGCAACGCTCCTCGGGAAGGGGCGTTGCGTGATGAATGGCTAAAAACTGGAGACTAGAGACAGCAACGTCCCCATTTTATGACTGGGTTCGCCTACGGCAACCCAGTAAGACGTAAACCTTTCGTGTACACGTAGCTCAAGTACAAGATCTGACGAGTTACCAAAACTGAGCGCGAATTAGTCTGATTCCTGCTAGAGCAACAATCACTTCCGAACTGAAAACTCAGTGAGGTCTTTAAAGAATATTTTAACCTTTACTTACAGTTTAAAAGACGCTACGCAGTTTCTTCAATTTTATTCTGAGGGTATAAGACGACAGGCATATCAATTCATAGTCTTTGCGATGAAAGAATGACCAAGAGCGGACAATTTGTTATTGTAAATAAGATGACGTCAGTTTTTCATGCGTTTGTCCTGTTATTGACAATAAATTTCGCCTTAACATTGTCAAAGTAGTCTGCGGTTCATAACTGCATCAAAATGTTTTATTAATTTTTACCTCGTGCAATTTGGCAGTCCTTGGATATTTTTCACTGAATTATTTCCAAATCGGACAGCATGTAGACCAATTACATAAACAAATACTGCAATTTTTTTCCTAAGAACTTAAAACAGGCATGGTCAGTAACCAAGCCAAACGTCTAAAATTTTGTGTATACAGCTTTTGCACTTTCGTCAATCTCAAGATCATATTCCAAAACACGTGCCGTATCAAATCTTACTTTTCTGACAGGGATCGCTTGAACTGCTCAAAGATCGGGGTCCAAAGTCATCTATAA
>JAHPZR010051820.1:0-10000 GCA_019787425.1 Platygyra sinensis | reverse complement strand
CTTTTAAGAAATGGACAAAGTCTAGCCATGGATTATCAAACGACTTGATTGGAAACTAGCTGATGCGATGGCCGCAATAAAGTGGAAATTCGCGACGTCATAAAATTAGCAGAAAAACGTAAACAGACAGCAATGCCCGGTTTCTCGTCAGCAAGAAAAAAAAGGTTTTGGTTGTGTTTATTTGGTATGGGGATTGTCAAATGTTTTGAGTAATGGGACGACCCAGCCATATTGAAACTCTTAGTACTATAAACCTCGATACTTTGCTGCTGGGAGGAAAAGAGGAAGAAGTTGACGAGTGTGACTGCTCCGGTTCCGATGAAGACGAAGATGAAGATGATAAAAGTGTAAAAAAAAATCCTGTAAGTGCCAAAAAGTGCACCACACTTCAGGCTGGCAAAAGAGACATGAAGAGAACTGCAGTGGTGCTATAGAAAAGGCGAGGAAAAGGAAACCTGAGAAACTGTCGAAGCATCAAAGGAATACCAGGGCGATTCTCGCGGACCTTGGATTTGAAGAGTACTTTGTTCGTGACTGTTTACCTGCCTTTTTGCATTTCCTGAAAGAAATTACTTCTACAAAATCTGACATTGTGAAATTGAGGGGGAAGAGGTTTGCTGACTCTCAGCGTCAAGCATATTTCCTTGTTGCTGAACTGGAAAAGGGTGCAGAAAATGAAGTCAAGACCTTGCCATAGCTTATCCTGGTTCAGGGAAGTGTTCAGGGTTTGGGGGATGTGGAATTTCAAAGTTTCCACTTTGGAACATTTTTTGTAAGAAAATTCTAGGTGTTATTTTTCAGGTAGTTCAGATTTACCTGCAGGGTGATCAAAAATGAGAAATTTTGTACCAAAAATTGATTTTTTTGGAATAATTTTTCAATAAACTTTGGTTTTTAGCATTCACTGGCAAACAGAAATTTGATTGCGAAAACAAATAAGAACTGCTCTGTTTCTGTGAATATTTTACACATGGGTCAAAAAATCAGCATGGACTGTTTATTTCTAACTTTAAAAGTTTGGTTCAGGTGATTTCTAGATGATTTGTACCTCTAAGCTGTCACTTTAAATCTTTCGTAGGCTCTCGCCCTCAGCACCTTTCAGGTTGTCATTCTGTCAGCGTAAAATAAAAAGAGGCCAGCCCAAGATTCTGGCAACCAAGAAAAACTTGTTAATGCCTTACGCACCGGCCATTTGGCATTATAATGACTCATGAGTCATCATTCTGTTAGGTTCTCCTGTCTATAGTATATTAGGACAGCGGTCGTCCATGTGAGAGTGTACATCCGGGAGACTGTAAGCGCGGGAAGAGAGTGACGAGTACTGTGTGTACTTGTGTCTTTTGCCTTCGTGGCTGCCTTTTGTGGCTTACTTTTGCGGTTCAACACTACAAACTGGCGACGAGGATGTCGAATTCAGTAGAAAGAGCACTTCGGCCTTTAGATTTAACAGGTTCTTCCTCTTAGGTGGCGGAACGATGGCGACAGTGGCAACGATCGTATCAGTATTACATCGATGGCAAGGGAATCACGAATCCCTCTCGGAAAAAGGCTCAGTTACTTCATTTAGCGGGTATGGAAGTACAAGATATTTACGAAGATCTTCCAGATCCTGGACCACTGAATGCTCACCAGGATAATGAGTATGTTGTGTGTCTGCGAAAGTTGGATGCTCATTTTCGAGCCGAGGAAAATGTACCGTACGAGCGTCATGTCTTCGTCAACTTACGCCGACAAAGGGGGAGACCGCTGATAACTTCATGGTTCGTTTACGTAAACAAGCTCGTCATTGTAATTTTGGTACAACTTTGGAGGAAAATTTGCGGGACCAACTGATTGAAAAATTGCCAGATGTTGAGCTAAAGAAGAAGCTATTGGAAGTCAATAATATTACCCCGGAAGCTGCAATGGCTAAAGTTTGAAAGTGGGAAGCTTCACGCGAGCAGGCAAGTGAAATGGTCACGCCAAGCCAAGAACCTGGAGCAGGCACTTATGTAGTTGACGAAAGTCCTGGGCGTGGAACCAAAGGAAAAAGTATTTGTTTCAACTGTGGTAAGGAAGGTCACTGCTCAAAGTAAGAATTGTCCAGCTCGAGGTCGCAAGTGCAGCAAGTCTGGTAAATATGGTCATTATGCTAGCTGTTGCAAAGGGAGAAAGAACTTAAAGTTTGGAAGACAAGGCACCACTCAACAGCGGGGAGGCAGACAGCAGCGTCATGGTAAGGGGAGACAGGCCAATCAAGTCGAGGATCGTTGTAACGAATCAGGTGAAGATGACACGTTTGCTTTTACTATAGAAGAGCAGACGTGTGCTATGTCAAATTCCGCTGAGCCAGTGATCTCAGTGAAGATTGGCGGAATCAGCAGAGATGTGTTAATTGATTCAGGTTCTGCAAGTAACCTTATCAGTAAAGATACACTGCAGGAACTTGAGTATCAGGGGTTCAAGATTGAATTAAAACCTTGCAGGAAGAGATTGTATGCTTAAAGGGGTCGAGAGCCTGGGGTTGAAGGCCAGCTTCAGACAGAAGTTTTCGTATCGAAAACAAAGGTTGTGGCAAATTTCATTGTTGTTGAGTCCGGGCAATGTTTGCTGGGATATTCGACTGCCAGGATCCTACTCTACATGACCCGCATTAGGGTAAGTAAGTCACTCATTTCTAAACATGCTCTTCTCTAAACTTACAGAACATTATCTACAAATACTAATTTGCTGGCATATTACAATACTTTATTTATTTGCATGTCGCAAATATATATTTGCTTTCACCAATGGCTCCATAGAAGTATTTTTTTTAACAAATAAGTTTACCTCAGCCATTATATGGAGAGTGGTAGTATTCTGATTCAAAATATATAAATGTTTGTACTTACTGGGGTGATTACAATAGTAAATCAGCCACTAAGGGTTTACATACGGAACTTGTCACACTTTTTTCATGATACAATCACCAGTAAGGTTCTATTCAGAGGAACTGAAGGAACCAAAAGCAGGTGTAGTCAATCAATAACGATTGGAACCAATTTATCAATATCAATCTTGGTTATGACAGGCTTGTACTTAATCACGGAACGCCGGAATGCCGGAACGCCGGAATAGATTAAAAACCATAGCATACTTCAATTCAAACAGGAAAATTCCGCAAGTATCCCGGCCCACACATCTACAACCCCGCCTGCCAAAAAAAAAGAAAAAAACTTGATTATATCTGACTGGTAAGAACGTTTTGCTGTAATATTTATCTTTAACTGATGATTGAAATGTGTTTTAAGAAACCATCTAATATTTTGCGACGATCCTTTATTATTTCCAGGTGGCAACGATTTTGGTGATGTTTCCCGCCAAAATGTAACTATGACAGTATTTATCAAAGTTACATGCAGTTGTACAGTGTGGGAAGAAAGGACGCTTCTGCGAGGTAAGTGTTATTACGTTCTTGATTTAAGACTCGTTTCTTTGCGTTTATTTCGCTTAATTAACGGATAAATAAAGTATTAAATATCAGCGAAGTAATCATTGTTTTGTGTTTAGCAGCAGTCCTAAAAGCCCGGAAAAAAAAGTAAGCACTTGAGTTTTGGAATGTTTCGATTTAGTGGCTCATCGTTACTTTTCATCAAACAAAACCTTGACAAGGTCTACACCGTCTATTACAATGAGATTAAAAATCCTACGTCACATCCTAAGGTCTGAAATTGGAAAATTTCCATCCATTTATTATACAGTACGCGATACGGTCGCTAAAATGAAATAAAAATTATACCCTATTTGTAGCACTTCGTGTCAAAGATCAGCTGCACGCCACCTTATCATGACAAGAAGAGAATTCATCGAATATTATCCACGTACAGTACCAGATAGTACTTAAATTTGTGATCGAACTGACCAACATTTACTGATAGCATCAAATAAAACGTACAGTAGTAGTAGTGGTGAAAATGATAAAACTCTAAAACAGTAGTATTCCAAGATCGAAATGAGCCACTGAATCGAAGCATTCCAAAACTCAAGTGCTTACCTCTCTTTTTCCTGGCATTTAGGACTGCTGCTAAACACAAAACGATGATTACGTAACTGATGTTTAATACTTTGTTTACCTTAAACATAATAAACGAAAAGAAACGAGTCTTAAATAAAGAACGTAACAACCTTATCTATTCAATATATATACAGAGTTCATATTCAGAGAGTGAAATCACTTGGAAGGCATCAATATCCATGGTCAGAATATAAATAGTTTAAGATACGCTGATGACGCTGCGCTCATAGCGAATTACCGAGACAAACTACAGGAAATTATAACTAGAGTGAAGGAAGAAAGCAGCAAGGCCGGTCTTGACATGAATGTCAAGAATACAAAGACGATGATTTTCTCACGTGACCCAGTGGGGAAGAAAATAGATATCAAAGTTGATAATGAAACTCTACAGCAAGTCGAAAAATTCATCTATGTAGTCACGCTGATATTAGAAGAAATAAAAACAGATAAAGAAATTGAAAGAAGACAGAACATTGCAAAAGAAAAATTCAGCTCCATGGCTAATATTTTGAAATCAAAACGCTTAAAACTCGCTTCAAAACTCAAGATTGTAAAATGTTATATCTATTCAATCTTCACATATGGGTGTGAGGCATGGACTCTTTCCAAAGTTCTTGAAGCTAAAATTGAAGCCTTCGAAATGTGGTGCCTCAGAAAGTTAGGAAATGTTATGTGGAAAGACAAAGTTACAAATGAAAGTGTTCTCACCAAGCTTAAGGTATCAGGGTAGGTGGATTTTTGAGAAAAATGCGAAAATTTTTTTTTTCGCTTTTTAAATCGAGAAGACTGAGAAAAATAATTTGCAGAAAGAATGGAGAAAAAAAGCTTTTTTCTTTTTACGATAAATAGAAAAACTGTTTTTGAATCTCATGAAATTTCTTACGGCGCGTTGACAGCTCTAATTAAAATTCACCGCCAGAACCGGCGAGAAAACTTCTTGCCCATTTTCGTCTCCGAAGAAGCCGAAGAGGCGAAAATCTGGTGGAACCAGCAAGTTCAGCGTCGAACGAAATCTTTGGCTCCTGATCTGAGCGACTGTGGGTCGCACTGTTTTAAACTAAGAAGAATGGTTGAAGGAACTCGAGGACACAAATCCCGCCAACGAAGCTGAAGGTCAAAATACAACAAGTGCTAGTCGCACGAAATTGCTGGAGAACGGACGCGATTCCGAAACTTCCACAGCGAGAGACCGAGGCAAGCACAGATGTAGATGTAGACGATATAGACCTCGAAATTTCCTCTTTTTGGCTTCACGAGGCATGTATGGTTTCAGAAAATGCCTGGAAAACGAAGAAGTCTAAACTCGAATAACATAATACCAATGCCGCGGAGGAAATAATCACGGCAGTTTAAATACAAACCTGTTTAAAGCTAAGTAGTTTTTCGCTTCTCGGACGATTTCACTGCAACGTAGACGTCTGTTTATTTCAAGTTGTCATGACCCATTGTTTTGGTAAACTGACCCATGCCGACATCTGTCAGCGCAGAGGGGATTTTTAACACCTAATCACACCGATCTCGCAAAAGGTTTTTCGCCTTTTTCTCGATAAAACAAAACTGCATATAAGGATGAACATTTTTAGTTCGTTTACGCGTGTCTTCCAACGGAATTAGCTGAAAATCGGCAGCTATGTTTCCAATTACCTCCTTCGAAAAAGGGTGTCGGGCTTTGTTTAATTTCGCTTCCGTTTCAGAGTTATGGCCTCTTTAGTGGAAGGAAACATCCGCGTTCAAAACATCAAACTTTAGGAGGGTATAGAAAAAAAACCAAACCACATCTGGAAAATCGCCGACACCCTTTTTGAGGGTGATGTGTGAGAAGACATTTCCGATGTTAATCGCACCGCGCCGATGATTCACGCGCGGAAGCGAACCAGTTTAAACAAAGCAGTGTTTCTGGACATTTCTTTTCATATCACTGAGACAATTACTTTTTAGAAAATTTCAAACATATGATTGTATTCTATAACTATTAAGCTTTCAGAAAATATATAGGTTGATGGGGTTTTCTTTCAAAGCGCCAGCGTAAGAGCGCGATTTCCAAACACTGTCAATCCACCTACCATGATACCTTAAGACAAAAAGACAGCTCTTGAGTGACATTCAAAAAAGAAAACTCAAGTATTTTGGCCATATCAAGAGAAAAAAAAAGTCTTGACGACAGTATTAGAAGGAAAGTTAGAAAGCAAGGGACCAAGAGGGCGGCCGAGGAACAACTGGGTGGCGGACATCAAGGAGTGGACCTGCCAGCCAGCCTACGCCTGCACCAGCCAAGCTGCCGACCGCGACATGTGGAGTGTCATTGCACGTCAACCTTCGAAGAGGCGATGATACTACCAGATACCAGAGAACAACACTTACCTCGCAGAAGCGTCCATTTTCCCACACTGTACAACTGCATGTAACTTTGATAACTACAGTATCGTAATTACATTTTGGCGGGAAACATCACCAAAATCTTTGCCACCCGGAAATAAAGAATCATCGCAAAATATTAGATGGTTTTTTAAAACACATTTCAATCATCAGTTAAAGATAAATATCACAGCAAAACGTTCTTACCAATCAAAGATAATCAAGTTTTTCTTTTTGCCAGGCGGGGTTGTGATGTGTGGGCCGGGATACTGGGGGAATTTTCCCGTTTGAATTGAAGTATGTTATGGTTTTTAAAAATGCAGGTTTTAATTGATTAATTAATTAATTAATTAATTAATTGATTTTTTAATAATTTATTTATTTTCCATGCGTTCCAGGTTTTAGTAATTTTGTGTTCCGGTTTTAGTATTCCGGGATTCCGGCAATCCCGCGTTCCTTGTTTTAGTACAAGCCGTTATGACAAGAAATGTCGTGAGTTCAAATGTTGTTGGTTGTAGATAAGCATGGCACTGATACTGCATATCATTCTGGGCACTCACTTGTGAAAAGTCTAATAAGTTTAGAATTTCAACAATCATATGCGTTTATTATTTCAGCACATGCCAGTCTCAAAGTGAAGTGACTGTTGAGACTTACGGTTTGGAGACCTTCGAAACTGATGACACTAAATTTAACAAAATCCAATCCATTGAAATTGTAGACTGATTAGTTACGTATTTTGACAGCCAATTCCCTAAATCAAACGTAAACCAGTTGTCTTATTAACAAACAAAAAGGTTGTTTTTTTAACGCAAACGTCGAACGGTCATACAAACACATCTATCTTGGAATTCATTGGAATCCAATTTCTTGAATCGCTTTTTATCGAAGTAACAGTCGAAGGCACCCGTCATCTCTCTCGAAAAGAAGGCGATTTTTCCGCTATTTGCATCATTGATTTGAATTCCAATCTCAGAAATGTCAAATGGACATTGGCAGTCCTTTAAAAACCACGACCTTGCTTCACAGGAGTTCCGTTCACAATTAACAAGGGGTGGCAAACGTGTTGCAGAACTCATCCCAAATGCAAACCAATCACAGCTAAGCCGACTTGTGATGTCAGTCCATAGCAACCAGCAGATTGTTCGAGTTTTTAACTTCCGCTTATCTCTTGCTCGCGGGCGGTATAGACTAGGTTCGAAAGCAGGTTAAAATTGGAGAGCGAAGCCTCTACTACAAATATGAGACGAATCCAACGGAAAAAACTGGCAATTTTGGTTGGCTTACTTCTTTTACTGCTCTTCCGCATCATCAAGTTCCAATCTAAAACGAATTTTGTACATTTCGAGCCTTGGAATTGTACTAACGATGCCGAATCTGAACGGATGCCAAATGCAAAGTGCCAAAGTAACGACACAAAGATCATCTTGTTTTACACCCCTTGGTTTGGAGACAAACCATGGCCAGATCTCGCTTCACCAGAACACAATCTGTCTCTTGTTAATTGCCCGGAAAAGAAATGTAACATCACCTACAATGTCTACGATATAGGAAAGAGTGACCTGGTAATTTTTCATGCTGCAGATATGAGAAGGTTTGTCAGCCGCATTGAACTTCAACAAATTCAAACATATCGGTGCCCGAGTCAACGAATGGCCTTTCTTTCCCTTGAAAGTCCTCAGTCTGTTCCTATAAATAGTATTGACATACCGGATGGCTTTTTTAACTGGACAATAACTTTCAAAACGGACTCGGATTTTCATTTCCCTTATGGAAGTTACGCTCGATTGTCATCAGCTGAAAATCCACCGCCATTATCTGACTACGCAGCTGGCAAGAGCAAATTGGTGATGTGGGCTGTTTCCCACTGCGGCACTATTCGAGAAAGGTATGTCAAAAAGCTTCTCAACTACATCAATGTTGATATTTACGGCAATTGTTCATCTATCTACGAACAAAACAACCAGTGCTCGAGGTCTAGTTACTGCGAAGACATTTTCAAACCTTACAAATTTACTCTTGCATTTGAAAATGGAGTTTGTACTGATTATATCACCGAGAAGTTCTGGGTAGCATTACAAAGAAATTCAGTGCCTGTTGTACTTGCCAGAGATTATTACAGTGGTGATGTGGTACCACCAGGCTCGTTTATTAGTGTGCAAGACTTCCCATCTGTGAAAGCTTTGGCAGAATACCTACTTTACCTTGATAAAAATGACACTGCATACAACGAACACTTCTCTTGGAAACAGAAATTTGTCTCGAAGACAAATTTTAGCTTTCCAGCTTGTAAAATGTGCGATGCGCTGCACGATAAATGCCTCAAGCCCAAAGTTTATTATGATATGTTCAAGAAGTTTTGGAATAAAGATGTTGATTGCGAAAATCGTGAAGAAATGTTATCAAGACTTATTGACAAAGAGTAGGAGAAATCAAACATTATGAAATGCGTTCGACACACCTGGCTTCGCTTCAATTTTGTAATCATAACATTTTGTTTAATAGCTTGAATGCTTTCATTCACCTAGTCTCAACTCCTGTCTTTGGTTAAAATCGAAATCTTTAGTTTGACAACGAACGTTTAAGACACAGATATAACATATATAATGACAAAGTCTAGTATTTCCTATAGATTTGATTTCCTTGTTTATTGTTAGCAAGCAGCGGTCCTCTCAATAAGTTGAGATTTGTTAATGTGTTTCGTGACAAAGCTAGTTTTTGGTAGACATAGTTACTAGTTAATAGAAATGTGAAATATGTACATTTGCCTTCAGACTCCATGTGAAACTGACACACATATAAACCAACTCTTCTAATGCTTTAATTAAAGTGCCACTAACCCCCCAAAATTTTTTCGCTAATATAAATTTCCTTTTTCTCCTGATCACCACTGCGAAAAAATTATCGTTGTAGCTATTTTTGTTAATTTTCTATGAATTTTCAAATTTTATAATTTTGCACATTTCCATGTTCACGACCGAGGGGTAGCGGAGAATGGGACGAGTTGGCTTCTGACATCATTTCGGGTATAACAATGTTTTCTTTCTGAGAAGAATATATGCGAGCATGCGATAGTGTGTGTCAAAATCGTTGCAGAATGCAAGGAAGATGTGTTGTTGGAGACTGTAGCAATACAGGATACGCAGGGTAGAGTATTTTCTTTCATTTGATACCTCTATACCGATGAAACTCGACCAGAAACGAGAAAAAGACCAAAGAAGTGGGCTGATAGTGCGAAGCGAAAGTCGGAGAGACGTCGAGGATTTCTTCGATCTCAGGTTTCGCCGCTACTATAAAAACCTATAGTTTTGCATGGCCTGTATATTCTTCTCTATCTCTAGTGGAAAGCTTGACATTTTCATGGTACTGCATACGACGCGAATTTAGAATAAGCTGGAAGCCATCTGACTATTCCAAGCGCAAGCAATCGATCCTACAAGTCCATCACATGAGATCACACTGTACACTAAACGCATCGGTTTTTTTACTCGAAATAGACACATTTTTAAACGAATAGTAAACGAAATCTGCGTCCTACATGTACAACGAAGCGATTAAGATTGTTGAGCCTCAACTGGTCAGTGAGCTAACTATATATTTGTGGATTTTAAT
>JAHPZR010051819.1:0-17104 GCA_019787425.1 Platygyra sinensis | reverse complement strand
TGTCTTCGTAATAGAGTCTACAGATTGTAAAAATATGGTAACCAATAAGTTTAGGACCGAAATGCTAATAATGCACCTCTTGGTGAATTGAAATGATTAACCGTGCAAAGTGTTAGACCTTTTTTTGAACAGTAAAGAACAGACCTATTCAATGGTGGTACGCGCGGCCAGCTATGAAGGGGGATGAAAAAGTAAAAACTGAATTCGAATACATCGATATCAGGAGATTATGATTAAAACTAAACTTCGTCTAATATATGAATAACTCAGTTTGTTTCATTTCTTAAAGCCCAAATTTGAATTTCGATATATCGAAATTATAATTAGGCTTTTATAAATCTTCGCAGGACTTATAAGATAAGAAATTACTTAAATAACTGAGCGCTTTCCATTTGTAATTAAAGACCGGTGAGAATTTTTCGCCAACTGTAACAATATATTTTTTGATAAGCAGAATGAAGTCAAATAAGTGCGTAACATCGCGCGGTGGCTAAATGGTTAGTGCGCTCGACTCATGAGCGAGCGGTCTGGGTTCGAGCCCTGACTGGGGTCATTGTGTTTCGTTCTTGGGCCAGACACTTTACTCTCATGGTGCCTCTCTCCACCCAGGTGTATAAATGGGTACCGGCGAGTTTAATGCTGGGGTAACCCTGCGATGGACTAGCATCCCATCCAGGGGGGATTAGAAATACTCTTAGTCGCTTCATGCTACAGAAACCGGGATAAGCTCCGGCCTCATGGGCCACTTGGCTCGTATGCAGACTTTACCTACCTTTTACCATTTTAAATCTTGCAGTGGACAGACCATTCAATTTCATTTCCCACCAAATGACGGCGTATTTCATCAAGAAGCATAGGAACTGATTCGTTTTCTCCGAAAAATTTTCAGGGGAATATACTCTGTTCTGTTTGGTTGTACGGCTGCACCGGAAAACGTTTTTTTTTTAATTTAATGGCAGCCCACCATCGCGTTAGTAGCTTATAGCCAAATTTGGATTTAGCGCTCACAATAGCAAGTTTAACTTTAAAATTGTGAGTTGAAAAAGCTGTACCGGCCAAACACAATTCTGGGCGCATGCAGCGCCCTGAGTAATCCAATAGCCTGGCTTGTCCAACATCTTAGCAAATGATAAATTACGAGTGCCCTCTCCGGGTGAGAGATCAGTTATACTGGCTTTGTTAATATAATGAATTTTCTTCTCTTTGCATCCAAGTGCCAAGTACAACCAAATGGTGAACTGCACTGTGAAGACACTGAAAGTTTGCCAAAGAGACGTGCTGTCACACAGTCTGCTGGAAGAAATTGTTCGCCAGAGCTTCAGTGAGAACAGCTTATGTTCTAATGGTGCCCTAGAAATACCCACCATGTCGCCAATGGTAGCAGTTTCTCCTTGTTCTGGGTCTTTCGAGAGCGAAGTAAACGCTTGTGTGAAAAAGTTCCAAGAAAAATTCGCTGCTAACAAGTCAGATCCTGCTCTTTGCATGTAAGACAAAGTTTAAAATAAACCATCGGTCAGTCATAAGTCAGTCAGTCAGTCAGTCAGTCAGTCAGTCAGTCAGTCAGTCAGTCAGTCAGTCAGTCAGTCAGTCAGTCAGTCAGTCAGTCAGTCAGTCAGTCAGTCTGTTAGCCCGTCTGTCTTTGTCAGCCAGTTATTCAGCGGTCAGTCAGTCATAAGTCATTCAGTCGGTCTGTCAGTTAGTCTGTCCCTGTCAGTTAGTCAGTCAGTCAGCCAGTCAGCCAGTCATTCAGCCAGTTAGTCAGTTAGGCATCCCATCCGTCAATTAGTCATTGATTAGTCAGACAATCGGTCTGTCGGCCAGTCTGTCTGTAAGTCAGTCAGTTAGTCGGTCTGCCAACCAATCTGTCTCTGTCAGTGAGTCAGTCAGTAGATCAGTCAGTCAGTCAGTCGGTCAGTTAGTCATTCAGTCAGTCACTCAGTAGTCAGTCAGTCAGTCAGTCAGTCAATCAGTCAGTCAATCAGTCAGTCAGTCAGTCAGTCAGTTAGTCAGTTAGTCAGTGAGTCGGTCGGTCGGTCGGTCGGTCGGTCGGTCAGTCAGTCAGTCAGCAATGATTGCAACATCAGTCATATTACGGCCGATAAAAGTCTAGTCTATCACAGTTTCTATGAACAAATTGCACACGAACGACCTACTACGAAGTTCAAAAGCGACTGATATTTGCTTTCATCGTAAGGTACTGGTAAGGCAATTGATAAATAATTTCCTAAAGTGTTTTATTTTTGTTGTCGAACAGGGAACAAGCCCGAGCAAAGAAGTGCTTGAACAAACTGATTGCCTCTGACTGCGACTTCGCTCCTGCGATCCAAGAGATGTTTGATTTGAGTCTAAATGACCACAATCCCTTCTGTGCAAACAATAGAGATCCTGGGGCGTCCGGAAAAGACCAGTGTGAAGGTGTAGAGGATCCTAATAAAACCTTCAGTGACGACAAGTCCGCTGGCTTTAGAAGTGGCTTATCCCCGGCAATTCTGTTGTGTTTAGTATCATTTTTGTTCTTTGTCAAGATTTAGAGAAACTAAACCTTGCCTATTTGATTTTACTTTGGTATGTACAAGTGGCTTCCACGTTAACGGTGTTTATGCGAAGTCTTGATCCAGGGAAGTTAACAACACACTCGAATTGTTTTTAAAGGAGATTTATTTGCCCCACCTGGGAAATAAATTAAATGATTTGATGCTGCCTGGTCGTTCCAGTCTCGCAGCAATTGGCTTGGGGGTCATCTGGGTCTTAGAGAATCCAAAGTTTAAGTAGACGAGGCCAAAACTCGAGCTCCCCACGCAGTTTGCAATTTCCCACCCACTCAACCTCTGGATAGACCTGAGGAGAGCTTTCAAATATTTGTTTATGGGGGACACTCCCCCACCTTTGCTGGGAATGATTTTGATTGTTGAATGTTTTTCGGAGTAAAAAGTTCATTGTTATAAAACTAAACGGGCACCTCGGTGGTCAAAAAATAGCATATGATGCTTTATCATTTCTTCCCAGAAAACTTCGTTCAGCCACTACATTGTGTAGGAAATGAATTTCAAGTTTATGCAGTAACATAGAGCATAAAAAAAAAAGGTTTAGAAACGTACAGGTGTAATGTTGTATTGCAAATAAAATATTTTATGTTGGAAAAGCGTAACTGGACTTCTATTACAGCGTCATTGTACTTGGAGATCAGTATGAGTTAAAAATAAAGGTAGGTTTAACCAAGATTTCGTATTTTTGAGCGGTTTTCACATGAGTGTCAAAAGTGATTCGTAGCGTGTTGCCTTTATTTTGTATCGTCATAAGCTTAATTTGATTCCGCAGAAATAAAAGCTGACTAGCATATTTTTATTTCTCCCTGAATGTTCCCTACCAAGCACTGTTTCGAAAAATATAATAAAAAAGATAGATCACCATGCTCGCAAAAGAGATATGATGGGCCAATCTTGCCACATTTATGCCTGCACTCGTGCTAATCACGAGCGTTGTTCAACGGTCCACGTTACATTTTGTGGTAGCTGGAAGCATAGTTTTTTTAAAGTAATACTTGGGGAAAAAACTTGACAGGTCAAAAGTCTCAAGCATAATGACAATATATCAATTTTGTGGAAAAATTACACCATTTAGAACGAAGAGAACGTACATGTAAAGCGTTTGTCAAGTCGTTGTTTTCGTGGTCACATTTTCGATCCAAGAGGAACGGTTTTTTGCACGCGTTCAGCATCCAGGGAAAATGCCCTAGGAGCTACAGATTGTAAAAATATGGTAACCAATAAGTTTAGGACCGAAATGCTAATAATGCACCTCTTGGTGAATTGAAATGATTAACCGTGCAAAGTGTTAGACCTTTTTTTGAACAGTAAAGAACAGACCTATTCAATGGTGGTACGCGCGGCCAGCTATGAAGGGGGATGAAAAAGTAAAAACTGAATTCGAATACATCGATATCAGGAGATTATGATTAAAACTAAACTTCTTCTAATATATGAATAACTCAGTTTGTTTCATTTCTTAAAGCCCAAATTTGAATTTCGATATATCGAAATTATAATTAGGCTTTTATAAATCTTCGCAGGACTTATAAGATAAGAAATTACTTAAATAACTGAGCGCTTTCCATTTGTAATTAAAGACCGGTGAGAATTTTTCGCCAACTGTAACAATATATTTTTTGATAAGCAGAATGAAGTCAAATAAGTGCGTAACATCGCGCGGTGGCTAAATGGTTAGTGCGCTCGACTCCTGAGCGAGCGGTCTGGGTTCGAGCCCTGACTGGGGTCATTGTGTTTCGTTCTTGGGCCAGACACTTTACTCTCATGGTGCCTCTCTCCACCCAAGTGTATAAATGGGTACCGGCGAGTTTAATGCTGGGGTAACCCTGCGATGGACTAGCATCCCATCCAGGGGGGATTAGAAATACTCTTAGTCGCTTCATGCTACAGAAACCGGGATAAGCTCCGGCCTCATGGGCCACTTGGCTCGTATGCAGGCTTTACCTACCTTTTACCATTTTAAATCTTGCAGTGGACAGACCATTCAATTTCATTTCCCACCAAATGACGGCGTATTTCATCAAGAAGCATAGGAACTGATTCGTTTTCTCCGAAAAATTTTCAGGGGAATATACTCTGTTCTGTTTGGTTGTACGGCTGCACCGGAAAACGGTTTTTTTTAATTAAGCGCCCATGGCAGCCCACCATCGCGTTAGTAGCTTATAGCCAAATTTGGATTTAGCGCTCACAATAGCAAGTTTAACTTTAAAATTGTGAGTTGAAAATGCTGTACCGGCCAAACACAATTCTGGGCGCATGCAGCGCCCTGAGTAATCCAATAGCCTGGCTTGTCCAACATCTTAGCAAATGATAAATTACGAGTGCCCTCTCCGGTTGAGAGATCAGTTATACTGGCTTTGTTAATATAATGAATTTTCTTCTCTTTGCATCCAAGTGCCAAGTACAGCCAAATGGTGAACTGCACAGTGAAGACACTGAAAGTTTGCCAAAGAGACGTGCTGTCACACAGTCTGCTGGAAGAAATTGTTCGCCAGAGCTTCAGTGAGAACAGCTTATGTTCTAATGGTGCCCTAGAAATACCCACCATGTCGCCAATGGTAGCAATTTCTCCTTGTTCTGGGTCTTTCGAGAGCGAAGTAAACGCTTGTGTGAAAAAGTTCCAAGAAAAATTCGCTGCTAACAAGTCGGATCCTGCTCTTTGCATGTAAGACAAAGTTTAAAATAAACCATCGGTCAGTCATAAGTCAGTCAGTCAGTCAGTCAGTCAGTCAGTCAGTCAGTCAGTCAGTCAGTCAGTCAGTCAGTCAGTCAGTCAGTCAGTCAGTCAGTCAGTCAGTCTGTTAGCCCGTCTGTCTTTGTCAGCCAGTTATTCAGCGGTCAGTCAGTCATAAGTCATTCAGTCGGTCTGTCAGTCAGTCTGTCCCTGTCAGTTAGTCAGTCAGTCAGCCAGTCAGCCAGTCAGCCAGTCAGCCAGTCATTCAGCCAGTTAGTCAGTTAGGCATCCCATCCGTCAATTAGTCATTGATTAGTCAGACAATCGGTCTGTCGGCCAGTCTGTCTGTAAGTCAGTCAGTTAGTCGGTCTGCCAACCAATCTGTCTCTGTCAGTGAGTCAGTCAGTAGATCAGTCAGTCAGTCAGTAGATCAGTCAGTCAGTCAGTCAGTCAGTCAGTTAGTCATTCAGTCAGTCACTCAGTAGTCAGTCAGTCAGTCAGTCAGTCAATCAGTCAGTCAATCAGTCAGTCAATCAGTCAGTCAGTCAGTCAGTCAGTTAGTCAGTGAGTCGGTCGGTCGGTCGGTCGGTCGGTCAGTCAGTCAGTCAGCAATGATTGCAACATCAGTCATATTACGGCCGATAAAAGTCTAGTCTATCACAGTTTCTATGAACAGATTGCACACGAACGACCTACTACGAAGTTCAAAAGCGACTGATATTTGCTTTGATCGTAAGGTACTGGTAAGGCAATTGATAAATAATTTCCTAAAGTGTTTTATTTTTGTTGTCGAACAGGGAACAAGCCCGAGCAAAGAAGTGCTTGAACAAACTGATTGCCTCTGACTGCGACGTCGCTCCTGCGATCCAAGAGATGTTTGATTTGAGTCTAAATGACCACAATCCCTTCTGTGCAAACAATAGAGATCCTGGGGCGTCCGGAAAAGACCAGTGTGAAGGTGTAGAGGATCCTAATAAAACCTTCAGTGACGACAAGTCCGCTGGCTTTAGAAGTGGCTTATCCCCGGCAATTCTGTTGTGTTTAGTATCATTTTTGTTCTTTGTCAAGATTTAGAGAAACTAAACCTTGCCTATTTGATTTTACTTTGGTATGTACAAGTGGCTTCCACGTTAACGGTGTTTATGCGAAGTCTTGATCCAGGGAAGTTAACAACACACTCGAATTGTTTTTAAAGGAGATTTGTTTGCCCCACCTGGGAAATAAATTAAATGATTTGATGCTGCCTGGTCGTTCCAGTTTCGCAGCAATTGGCTTGGGGGTCATCTGGGTCTTAGAGAATCCAATGTTTAAGTAGACGAGGCCAAAACTCGAGCTCCCCACGCAGTTTGCAATTTCCCACCCACTCAACCTCTGGATAGACCTGAGGAGAGCTTTCAAATCTTTGTTTATGGGGGACACTCCCCCACCTTTGCTGGGAATGATTTTGATTGTTGAATGTTTTTCGGAGTAAAAAGTTCATTGTTATAAAACTAAACGGGCACCTCGGTGGTCAAAAAATAGCATATGATGCTTTATCATTTCTTCCCAGAAAACTTCGTTCAGCCACTACATTGTGTAGGAAATGAATTTCAAGTTTATGCAGTAACATAGAGCATAAAAAAAAAAGGTTTAGAAACGTACGGGTGTAATGTTGTATTGCAAATAAAATATTTTATGTTGGAAAATCGTAACTGGACTTCTATTACAGCGTCATTGTACTTGGAGATCAGTATGAGTTAAAAATAAAGGTAGGTTTAACCAAGATTTCGTATTTTTGAGCGGTTTTCACATGAGTGTCAAAAGTGATTCGTAGCGTGTTGCCTTTATTTTGTATCGTCATAAGCTTAATTTGATTCCGCAGAAATAAAAGCTGACTAGCATATTTTTAACTCTCCCTGAATGTTCCCTACCAAGCACTGTTTCGAAAAATATAATAAAAAAGATAGATCACCATGCTCGCAAAAGAGATATGATGGGCCAATCTTGCCACATTTATGCCTGCACTCGTGCTAATCACGAGCGTTGCTCAACGGTCCACGTTACATTTTGTGGTAGCTGGAAGCATAGTTTTTTTAAAGTAATACTTGGGGAAAAAACTTGACAGGTCAAAAGTCTCAAGCATAATGACAATACAGTACAGCCCAAAAATAATGCACGCGCAAGAAGTGCCGCAAGAAGCTCTTGCGCCGTAAGAACACGCAAGCCGCCGCAAGAAGTAAAAATGTCTTCTTTTTGCGGTTTGCCCGCAAGAACTTTCGCTTGTTATATAAAAACTAAACCAAAATCAATCATGACTCACTCGCACACTTCTTCCTGCGTTACGCGCAGACAGCAATTAATGGGCCGTGTGCGTATTCCCGGTATTGGACTGGAACTAGCATAAAACTGAGGCTAACCTGGGGAGTCTTTTCAAATGCAAATGACATTAATATCTTTTAATGATAGTTACCGTATCAGCCTCTATTCCAAGCTAGTGCCAGTCCAAAACCGAGAGTACGAATATGGTATATTGCCTCTAGTTTTAATTGGTTTGCTAGATTGTTATGTGTTCTTTGCGTGATTAATTTGGTTTTGGTTGGCTTTTCTCACGTTTATGGATGCCAAATCAATCAATCAATCAATCAATCAATCAATTTTTTTAGCTAGCCACGTATCATCTTGTGAGCTAAATGCTCACTCAAAATACGTATGTGCAGATAAAATACTAAAATAACAAGATTTAAACGGATTCGAGGCACTTTAGGAAGGGCACTTCGCGTTTTTGAAACACTTGCGTATGTTATTTTAAGTTACGCACATTTCTGGTGATTTCCTACAAGGCTTTATCAGATTTTAATAAGGTGTGTCAATAGGGCAATTATTTGTCGCCTTGCGCGCGACAAAACATTTAAAGTATTCTCTTGGAAACCTTCTCCTTCACAATTAAAATGAGCGAGTCAGGTAAAATATGGCGTGCATTGAAAGATCCTCAGGGAGACACCCCTGCCCAACTTTACAGCTGGGGTAGACTTTTATCCCTGAGGTAAGATTATCCCTGGAAATAAATTTACCCCTTGGGGTAAAATTCGATATCCCTGATATACTGAATGTGCATGATTCAAGAGACAGCGTTGTATAATTAGTTTAATAATTAAATGAATGTAACTAACTGGCAAAGTGACGGGTCTGACTTGTCTATAGCAAACTTTTCGTAGAATGTTCTCAGGCAGGCTTCTGCGTCACTGCTGAATGAAGCAGAACCCGGGAGGCCAGCTGATTCAGGCGGCATGGTGGGTATCCTTGCTATACCATCCAAACATAATGTTCTTTCTCTGAAAGATTGATAAGCAATTCTTCCGATCTGGCTTTCAGACAACTGGTGGTTATAACAAATCTGCATCGACTTACTCACACAGTCCACAAATTGCTCGTATTTAGCACTGGAACGTAAACAGGGAGACACAGGGGTTACACTTCGAGTAGTCCCTCCTTCTCTTAGTCGATCTGTTGAGCGTGACCGTAAATTCAAGAAATCAAGAAACCTCGAGAAAAACTAGCTAGTGAGACAATCACAGATAGTGCAGAGTGCAATTTACGGGCCTGAGACAGTGGTCCCCTTAGTACTCAACTAGGCCTTTTCCTCTTTGCAGAATATGAGTGGACAAAAACCGTAAACGAAATCCTCCACGAAAACATTCACGCAACGCGCTATTGACATCCGCGGAAGAACTGGGTACCATGCATGTCTATTACCTTGGGGTGCAAGGCCTACATGGGGATTCACTCTCTTACCTTAATAATCTCTCAACAGCATTTATTTAAGTATTCTATTTTAATATAAATTTTCAACCTCTAAGTCTAGCTTCTTGGTTAAAATGTTCATCATAATTTATCTGTAACCCACATCTAGGAACCTACTTGATCTTCCTTGGCTTAACACTTTCTTATATTTCTGAGTATTAAAATAACGAATTTCTGCGAAGAGGTTCTTACACCACTAGGTTCTTACAAGCGAGTGTTTACTGTATGTCAAGTGACCACCTGACGTATTACACGACCAGCTATGAAGGTGTGAATGCGGTTAACCGACTAGCGACAAAGGGGGAAAATATTACTGTCTACCGACAAAACGAGGAAAAGATTACCGACTAGCGACAAAAATATTCTAACCGACAACCGACATGGCCGGCGTTATGAGGGCGTTTGTATTGAGGAAGAAAACCGTTTTGAATGTATTTCTAGCTTAGGAAATGTCCAGATGCTTTAGTGAGCTCTATTTCACCAGATGTAACCACTTTAATTCCACATTTAGTCAATTACAGAATTTCATGTCTTCAAATTGCTTGTTAAGTCTTAAAACTGCACAAATTACATAACAAATATCAATAATTAACCTGCACTTTTAATTATGAACTGAGATTTACCGACATGATGATGATGACAACCGACAAAGGTTAATAATTTTAACCGACAACCGTCAAGGAAATGAAATTTTAACCGACAACCGAAATATGGATACCCCCATTCAGACCCAATGGGCTCCTGCCCTCAACTATAAAAGAACACAGAGGGGGGCGTAAGGGGTGCCCGAAAACCGCAAAACCGCGCAGAAATACGCCAAAAAACCGCAAACCGCGTCAGATTTTATCCCGAATACCGAAACCGCACGTACATAGAGGCCCTATAACGACGAAATTTATTCTTTTTTCTGAAATTCTTCCTTCCTTTCCTTCTTCATAGAAGATTGCCACGCAATTACTACGTCCTCTTCGCTTTCAGTTGAGACTTCGTACGACTATACGAGCTAACTTCCGGCGTGGAATTTCACTAAGTCGATGCATCATTGGCCAAAACGGTTAATCGCATAAAGTATTAACTGGAAAAGGTCATGATTGCAAACCACAGAGTTAAATTGTAACTGAAATGATATAATAAACCCTGATGCATTGTAAAACAAAACACTTGGCTCGCGCTTGGAAAACCACCAGATGCCGACCGTCCTAAAGAGTGTCAAAACCGCAGACACATTTTTTTCACCGAAAACCGCGACCTAAAGGTTGTAATAACCCCAGACCGCTTAGCGTTTTTAAACCGCAATACCGCGAGTTAAAATAAAAATTACCGCAAAACCGCACCAAAAATAACGCAAAACCGCATCACCGCAAACCCTTACGCGCCCCTCAACACACACTCAATGATGTTTTGCTTTTCTAAACTTGCTGTTTTCCGGATACTTTCTTAGATTTCCCGTTGGGGTGGGGGGGGGGGGGGAGGGTACTCCCAGAAAAACTGGGTGGGGGTGTGCGGCCCGCTTCTCAAAACCCTTACCCTATTTATGACCGAAATCTGCGATATTCCCTACCCTATTTATGACCTGACCAAAAATTCGAAACCCTATTTATGACCTGAACGTTACATTAAAATCCTGTTTCATACCTGCATTATAATTGGATCCCTAGTTCAGGCCAATGTTAAATAACCGTAAACATAATTTGTGAAGGGCTTTTGTTAATTTTCTTTTCGATAATGTTGAAAAAGTGGCTTCTAGGTTTAAGAACATACCCATGTCAGGGCTAGAGTACAAAAACCATTCCCTATTTATGACCAAAATGGCCAAAATTATATCAGCTAAAATCGATACCCACCAAAACGGCTGAAAAACCATATCCTTTGGGGCCGCACATACCTACATAGCCCATATAAGGGAGTACCCCCCCGGGCTTCTTGGACGTTATACCCGGGTATTTTATTTAGTCTCCTTTCTCTGGGTAACCCTTAGTGAAGAGTGCATGCCTTAAATATCAGGTTCTGGTTCTTCTTTCGTTACGGTCCTGGAGAAAGCTTCAGTCGGGTGGAGCTAGGCTGAATTTCAAGTCGATTCCGTTTTATTTCTATCATCTCTAATGGTGGTGGAATGTTCTCGGGCTGTCTATAATGTAAAGTCTCAAGAATAGCGCGGCGCAGATTTTTTACACGCCAAAAGAAAATGATAGGGTTACATAGAGATCCCAGAAGGCTAAATGTCGTGACCCAACTCCAGATGACGCTTGAAATATGCAGTTCTAAAATGTCTTCCGAATACGCTATAACAAAAACCAGAATTATTGTCGGAATATAAGTTATTACTAACGTGCCCAGAATGAGAGTTAAGGTGTTGGCCGCTTTGCTTTCTTTCTTCAATCTTTTAGCTTCTTCTTCGGGCAGCTGTTCAGTTTGCAGTCGTTTTTTCTGACGTCGTGATTGTGAGAAAATATAGGCATAGGCGTAGCCTACAACAAGCAAAGCAAACAAGGCGAGAATTGACAGTATACAAGTGCTCACCTTCATGTAGAGAAGGTAAAGATCTGTTCCACTGTCAATAACAGCCAAGGTAAGTTCGTGAATAGTTACAAAGAGTCCAATGGCCCAGGTCAAAACAAGACCAGTTTTAATCCGCTTACTGGTAACAATGGTCGTGTACCTTAAGGGATGCTTAACAGAAACATAACGATTGATGCTTATTAACACAAGGCTGCCCAAAGAGAGGAAGCCACATGCTATCATGGCGACAACACTGGCCTTTTCTAAGTGACAGAATGGTCCGTCGCTAAAGATACGCGTCAGGTTCACCGCGATTTCTATGTCTTGGGTAACCAGCCCATTCAGTAAGTCTGCACCCGCCAGCCACGCCACAAGCACATTTGATTTTGATTGCAGTCGATGCCTTGTTGCCACGGCTATGATAACCAGCGTGTTTAACAGGAGAGTCGGAAGGACCGCCAATAAGTTGATAACAGTCACACCAACAAGATGTCGATATGTGACATCGGTCAGGTATTCCTGTCTCCAAACGAAGCCATGCATGTAAGGACATTCCTCGTTCTCAGGATCAGAAGAATAATTCCTCATTGGGCCTGAATTAACTTAAAGTAAACATTGAATGTTGTAACAGAGTAATACATACAGCGAGAACCCACGAACGTGTTAGCAAGTTTGGAGTAGAAAGTTAAAGTTTGGCATTAAACTGCCAAGATATACAGCAAACCTTTTGAAGAGAGAAAGTCTTCTTGCTTCCTCATTGGTTCCGAAGTTTATCATCAACGGATTTAGGTCATAGGACCATTTTGTTTGGATCGATTGATTGCTGAATACTCTTAGCTGTTTTTGTTCAGCAGAATTATTATTTCACGGAATTGTTTGTGGCGTGCAAAGTTTTATTATTATTGGCAATGAAATGAAATGAAATTGGCACTTACTAAGGCTTAAAAATCAAACAAAACTACATCAGAAAATTTCGCACAAATACATGCAGACCAGAACGTCTCGGTTCATAAACACACAATAAGAAAAGACCCTAACCGTCAATATCAAGCGACGATCTTGATCCTTCATATGTAGTTTTATGTTAAATATAAATACAAGCTATTCATTTTGACTACTCTTTTCTCTGTGGTTTGCCCAAATTGGTGTTACAATAGTTACAACTTTACTGAACGTTTTTCCTTGAAAATGCCGGAAAAATTAAGAGCTAAAAGCCTCTCTATTGTTTTACATTGCTGTGGCAAAGTCTTACAAATCAGATAAAATTTTAAGCTAAATTATTTTCACTTATCTCTTGCATACCGTGCTGTACATTTATTACCCGGAATTCATCACCTGAAGGTCGGTCCGTTAGATATTGTTTTACTATTTGGTAAATTATAATAACTGTTAACGATTAATTAGGGTTAATTAAACATTAGTTCGTTTGGGCACGCGCAATATTTTCGCCGAAAGAAAGTTTTGTACTGTATAATCCAACCAAAATACTCTAAAAAGTCCTATAAAACATTATCCAGATGTTAACATCTTTCAAAGTTTTATTATCATTGGCAATGAAATGAAATGAAATTGGCACTTACTAAGGCTTAAAAATCAAACAAAACTACATCAGAAAATTTCGCACAAATACATGCAGACCAGAACGTCTCGGTTCATAAACACACAATAAGAAAAGACCCTAACCGTCAATATCAAGCGACGATCTTGATCCTTCATATGTAGTTTTATGTTAAATATAAATACAAGCTATTCATTTTGACTACTCTTTTCTCTGTGGTTTGCCCAAATTGGTGTTACAATAGTTACAACTTTACTGAACGTTTTTCCTTGAAAATGCCGGAAAAATTAAGAGCTAAAAGCCTCTCTATTGTTTTACATTGCTGTGGCAAAGTCTTACAAATCAGATAAAATTTTAAGCTAAATTATTTTCACTTATCTCTTGCATACCGTGCTGTACATTTATTACCCGGAATTCATCACCTGAAGGTCGGTCCGTTAGATATTGTTTTACTATTTGGTAAATTATAATAACTGTTAACGATTAATTAGGGTTAATTAAACATTAGTTCGTTTGGGCACGCGCAATATTTTCGCCGAAAGAAAGTTTTGTACTGTATAATCCAACCAAAATACTCTAAAAAGTCCTATAAAACATTATCCAGATGTTAACATCTTTCCTCGATTTCATCTGCTGCATTGAAACGTGGAGATTTTCAAAATGCAGCACTTCTATATTTCTACATTACTCATTTTCATTGTTATGTTTTCAATAAGTTAGCCCAACTGCTATTAAGATATAAAGATTACTGTTAAAGTCAGTAATCAATTTTCTTTCGAATACAAAGCGGTCCGGTCAGAAAATCAGTATAGATGATCCGTTAAGATGTTAATCGTTATCTTAATTACCGGCGCGCGTGCCTGGCTTGAGTAGTTCACTGATCATATCTCTCGTCAAAGTCGTGCAGAAAACCGACGATGAAAGCAACAACAATTCAGTTTAGTTTTCAGGTTTCATGTAGTAGGGATAAATTAAATAAAATCACTATTGCTGGAAAGCCATTATAAAAAATGGCCAACTGGAAAATATGGACTGGACTCTGGACTGGACTCTGGACTGGACTCTGGACTGGACTCTGGACTGGACTCTGGACTGGACTCTGGACTGGACTTTGGACTGGACTTTATTATACGAAGTTAATATTTAACTTATAATATTACGGCTAACCATTTCTATTTAATTATTAACCAGCGGGAAAATTTTTCAACATTGTCAACACGTTTTGAGGAACATAGACGAAAAATCTAACAATGCTGCCCAGTAACTTGAAATCAAATCAAGTTACGTTACGTGACGACGATATATCTTAGCGTGCGCTGTCTAAAGAATGGTAGGAATGTAGTCCAATTCAATATATTCGATATGTTAAGCGCGATCGCTTTGCACACTATTACTACAATTGAACCAGATAGGACTATGAAACTAAGCACTTCAGTTGTTTACAGCGGAACGTACAGGCCACTTGTACACTCGGCTATAATTTCGTGAATGCTATGAAAGTTTGAAGTCATCACGTTACAATGTAATGATGTTGCCACGCGATCATATCTCCTGCGTACATGCGTGTGCTATTTTAGGAATGTAGTCCGATTGAATGAAAAGAATATTTAAAAAAAATGTATGCAGCTGAGAAGAAAAAAATACTTTTGCTTTTATCTTTAACTTTAATTCGTAATCTAGAATACAAAAAAAAGGGGCAAATACATTTCGTGAATTCTAATACTGAGATTTAAAAACAGACATCCGTACCTCAAATCAGTGTATAAAATTAAAGAACGGGATAGGCCTTTCTTGCGGTCGCGTACCTCTGATGTCACGCTTCAATATTTAACAATTATTCCACGAGCGCGCGTTGGATATGAGATGATAGATAGCCAACGCGGCGCGTAGCGCCGAGTTGGCTATAATCATCTTATATCCAACAAGCGCGAGTGGAATAATTGTTTTATTAAAAACGCCGCCCAAATATAGAAAACTAGACTACAATAAAAACAAAAAGGCCCAAAAAATTCACGCACACGCTCGCCATTTTTGTAGATCATGGTATAATGGCTCATATACCATGATGGCTTAGCCAATGAAAACTCTCGAATTGCATTATCCAATGATCCAGTTTTTAATAATTATAGGATATTACACGGTGGCGAGAAGATATTATGAATGTTGTGTTCGAATGGCACGAACAATATCTCACGAGTGAGCGTAACCTCTATATAATAAAACGTAATACAAGCTGAACAACAAAAACAGGAAAAACTATAAAATTCTTGGTCGTGTATCAAGTTATGTGGTTTCTTATCACTACAGTTATTTCAAACCACTACACTATCCGAAAGGAGCTGTGGTCCTGCACACTGCAATTTAAATTCTAGGTGTAAACCGAGACTCGCGCTCTTGGAAGAACACGTCCACATTGTCAGATCTAGCACTCTATTTTCTCTTTATTTGTAATGGAAGAAAAGTTTTCTTGTTTACTTTACTTTGACCTCGTATAACGGACCTCTCCTATAGTCAAAATTTTTATCACCTTGCAGTCCTTATCACACAAAAGTTAATTTCACACGAAACCACGTTAATGTAACTGTACCGATAACGCTAAAAAGGTTGATGACAGTACGTTTTTTCGGTATATGCACTGTTGGCTTGCTGTCCAGTACCGATGGTAATTTGTGAGCGACGATAACTGCCAAAATATACGAAAAAGGAAAGATAGTGACTAAGCTACTCTATATTCTTGTGCAGTTAATTTGTGCCCTGTGTGGAATGAGAATAAAGTAGGAAACGAAAAGGCACGATTGTTTAACTCGTACAAAGGCTATTCATTCCGATAAATTTTTTCCGAAACGAAAAGATATTTCTGATAAGATATCTCGAAGCAAGAGAATTTTAAGGCATTGTGGCTTCCTCCCTGAAGCATACTCATCTGTGCATCGTATTTGGCCAGTGTCCGGCTTGAAGGCATATATCGGATCGCCCTTCTCTTTGTTAAATCTTAGTTTATACGAGTTCGCGTGATTCATTTTTCTTCGGTATATTTTTGTGACATGGAAAAAAGTCCTAAGCCAAGTACCAGTTACGCTGAAGTTGTAAGCGGAATGGAGTCGAACTCTGATCATGACGACAAAACGTGTCGACAGTGTTGAAAAATTTTCCCGCTGGTTAATATTTTTAAATAAGCTTTTAAAAAAGCTTATTGACATTTCTTAGATTGTTGGGATGTCTCTTAGCATAGAAATTACCAAATATGACCATTCTGAAATTACAGATTTGACTTTCTGCCCCATATTGACTGGCTCGACCGAAAACAAGTACGCTCTGACTAGTGCCACTGTAATGCATGCTAACCCCTCACTGTATAAAGTTGCGATGAATAACTTAATTCGCTGCTTTTCCTTAACGAATAATAATATATCTCAGTTCACCTGTACCAGTTGAGTACAGCCACACTGTGTAAAACTAACGAAATACCAGAATCTAATTTTGAAGTTGGCTATCAGTCAGCAAACCCTGTTTAGGCAGCAAACCCTGTAGGTCAAATGCAGTTGTATATTTATTTAGAAAATAGTCCTAAGAAAGCACGCGCGCTGATTGGTTAAAAATCGTGTTTGTATAACTCGATGGAGACGCAGCACTAGCGCGCGCTGTTGACGTAGTGATGGCGCGAGCAAAGAGAATTTACATTTTGATAATCAAAGTTATCAAGTTGTTTTCCTTTTTCTCGTCGTGGTGTTTTCTAAAAGAAATAGAAAACATGTACTTCGTGTCTCTATCGAGTGATACAAACACTCGTGAAAGTTTGGGAGAACTCGAAAAAGCTGTGGAAACACTCGCCTGCGGCTCGTGTTCCCACAGCATTTCTCGTTCTCCCAAATTTCCACTCGTGTTTGTATAACTCGGTAGAAACACGGTACAAGTTTTCTATTTCTTAATTAATGTTAATCTCCTTATTTTCTTTTCTTTTGTTGTATTTAATGTGTCTTTGTGTTCACTTTAATTAGCTACCGACTTTTAATTGTAATGTATATATAATTAACTGATAACCTGGCA
>JAHPZR010051815.1:10000-12577 GCA_019787425.1 Platygyra sinensis | reverse complement strand
CCAAGCACCAATTATTTGAAACGAAGCTTCTCTTACAGCGGGGCCATGCTATGGAATAACTTGCCCAAAAACTTAAAAAATGCTGCATCCGTTGAGCATTTTAAGCGAAATATCAAGAAGGTAGTTGATATATCGGATTCCCACACGGCAATCATGTAAAGCAGTTGTAATTAGTTTTAGTTTTTAACTTAAGCTTAACTGATGATTTTCCGTGTTTAAATAAAGATTTACATACATACATACATACGCCCTCCACATATAAAGGGCTAACCCGCATACGACCGCTCTCATGTGGCTTTGATAGCTCAGTTGGGAGAGCACTGCACTGGCATCGCAGAGGTCGTTGGTTCGAGGGCTCGAGAAAGCTGTAAAACTAATTGTTCAAAAAATCAATAATGGCAATAAGCTAACCTGAGCTTAGCTGGTTTCTTGAGGAGTAAATAGGTTCAAAATTTCATTACTGTTTTGCCACAGCGACTTCCAGTTTTCCGTCCTGTTCCACCACGTTCCCAGGGTTAGACTGCAAAACAGTCGTATTTTTTGCGAACGTGAGAGACGGTTTCTTTTAATTTAAAGTTAATATTTTTTGTTTAAGTTTTGAATTGACTGACGCCAATATATTTTCAATCACCACAACAACGTGGCACGTATTTGAAACACTACTGTACCGAAATATACGTCAGAAACATTTCAACTAAAGAAGGAATCGTGGAACGGCGGAATGGTGGAATCACGAAACGGCGGAAAAAGACCCCAAATCCTAAAACACGGAATCGCGGAACGGCGCAAAATGACTCCAAATCCTAAAAGACGGAATCGCGGAACGGCGGGAAATCCCCCGAAATCCTAAGAGACGGAATGATGGAAAATCACCCAATATCTCAAAGAGGGAACTGTAAAGCCACTACCTTGTATAACCAAAAGGCAAAAAATCTGCGGAAAACGTCCGAAAACGACTGTTTTGCAGTCTATCCCAGGGTCCTCTCTCTACTCTCTCGTGGTAGAGAGAGGACCCTGGGAATGAGGTTGACACATCATGAGAGATACATTACGTCATTTACGATAAATTGAAACTCCAACACCTGTAATCTGCCGCCACGTTTTATTACCGGCGTCTTCAAATAGAATTTTCCTTATTTTTCACGCGTAACAGAACACCAGAATTTTGACGAACATGCACTACTTCTCAAGTAACTAACTGAGACATTTCAATTATGATCACAAGATCACGAGCAGCAGAGGCAGGAGCGAAAAAGGCATCTACGTTTGTTCACGAGGAGCAACCGAACAATGTCGTCGTTTCATCAGCGAACGGTGTAGAAAAACTAGGACACCAAGACAACGTCATGAAGAAACTGATCAACAATCGAGTTTGAAACGAGACAGAGGAAGCATAGCCTTGCTTGTGTTTTCTTTATGTTCTCCAAGGAATTCCTCTGGGGCTTGCCGGCGCTATGCCAATGTTGCTACAAACAAGAAAGGTTGCTTACAAGGACCAAGCCACGTTTAGTCTTGTGTTTTGGCCGTTTAGCATGAAGCTGTTGTGGGCTCCTATTGTAGACACTGCTTATTTCTCGCGATTTGGCCGAAGGAAGTCTTGGCTTGTCCGGTTCAGTACTTGATTGGAATTTTTATGATTGTCCTGTCAACGGTGAGTGAAGTTTACTGAGTTAAATTAAGATTTTCTGGTGTTTGTGAACAGAAGTACAGATTAATAAAAAGTTAATCTTCTGACTTGCCTTCAGAATTTGTATATAGAGAGATGACGAGAAGAAAGTGTTGCTCTATTGTATTTTTAATTTAGAGTGTGAGATAATGATTGATGAGCATTGTGGATGTGCAGTTTTGTACATGTGATCTCAGATTACAATTATTATTTTTGTTGTGAAGTAACACTGAAATTATTTACCTGTTTGCTTCTCAAAACAAATGCATCATTCAGCAGCTAACTTTTTCTATCTGCCCACAACTTGAACACATACATGTACATGTAGTTTTCTTGCTTTGATATGTTTGATTTTGTCATCCATTTGGTTTTTATAGAAGAACCATCACAGTTAAGTTCCAAATTGCCTTTAAAATGTTATTGTCAGCCTCATAGTAACTGTTAACTAAGAGAAAAAGATAAAAAAAGCATAGGGATGGTTTGGGATTGAGTAGATTTATTAACATCAGACCCCGGTTAACCAATTGAACCCAATCAAACACGAATTCTTCAGTTCAATGCGGTAATCAAACATAATTGAATAAACACTTAACAAATGGTAAACGCCGTAGCGTGTACTATTGAGTTATGGATGCACGGGGGAGGTTGCTAAGCACAAAAGAAGCGTAAGAGTCGCATGAGGGGATGGCCGAGTGCGACTCTAGCTTCTTAATTGAGTGCTTAGCAAACCTCCCAAGTGCATCCATAACTCAATAGTGCACGCTATGGCATTTACCATTTGTTTTATAACACAACATTGAGATATTTTAGCAACAGAAGTCTTTTTATTGAGCTACATCACAAAGCTTGCGCCTTTGATTTAGTTATTGAGTACGTCAGCAGCATACACCCATGGGCAAATAGTAGATGCT
>JAHPZR010051815.1:0-5000 GCA_019787425.1 Platygyra sinensis | reverse complement strand
TTCTTTTTTGATGAACATGATACATAGTAAACATATTAACCATAATGAACCATATTAAATATATTAAAGTGCCCAATCGTCCAAAATTTTTATTTTCTTAGTTGATTCTATAAATCACCCAATGAACTTCTGCGAAAGAAAAATGCGATTTGGATAAAATGCAATCTTTTTTAGGAGTTTTAAAAACGTTTCAAATTTGCCGCCATTTTGGTCCACCATTCGCACCAGTCTTCCCCTGATTTGGAATGAGTTGTGATGTAGATTGAGGAACATGTGACTTCAGGCTGACTTATTTCGCTTGTTTTACCTCTGTAAATTAAACTTAGTAACTCATACCAAATGCTGGAAAGGAGCATTTTGCATAGACTGCGAAGCTAAATTTACAGAGGTAAAACAAGCAAGATAAGTCAATCCTGAAGTCACGTGTTCCTTAATCTACATCACAAATGTGAGCACGTTGATGATGTGATCAGCGGCACGGGTAGACCACAATAAAATAGGATTTTCAGGTTTTTAAAACTTCATAGAAAAATCGCTTTTTCTCCAAATCTAAAAGTTTTTTCGCCAAAGTTCATTGCATGGAATATAGGATCAGATAGGAAAATAAAAATTTTGACGATATGGGCACTTTAAACTTATAAAACATATTAATAATGTATTCTAAAAAGAAATAGAAAGGCATTGAAATTGTTCAGTTAGTGTATTGACATGTATTTATTATGCATAGGTCCTCGTCCATTGGATGTCTTTCTCAAGGCTTTTCCATACAGACTCTTTATGGGCATGGTATTCATGATGTGTGTATGGTGGGCCAATGTTGTGCGTGGACCCGGGCAGGAGTCTTTTCCCACACACTTTTATGTCACAATCTTATTGGTGTATGCTGTCCATCAGGTATTAGAATGTGCTACATGTATGTGCTTTTTTGAATCATGTTTTAATATTCCTACATGTAGCCTTTGCAGGGATGCTTCCATACCTTGAGCTAAGTTTGGGGGGGGGGGGGGGATTGTTTTGCTTGCACTGCTTGCTTTTCTTCCTCCAGTGATTTCTTTTTTAGGGGTGGGGGTTGGGGGAGGGAAGCCATCCTAAGCCCCTCTCCTAGATCTGGCACTGCATTGTACATTTTACACTTACTAGTTTGTAATCCAGGCTTTTCAAAAGAACTTTGCATTCCCCTAGCCATACATGTAGGCTAGCAAGCAGTACAGGTTTACATGTACATGTACAATCTCCAGCCTTTGGTCAGGTTCTCCAATATTTTAAGAAAAATGAATGCATTTAACATCTGAATCAATTAAATTCATAAGGCAAACTTGTTCAACTACACTATTATTTTCTTACCCTATTACACTCAAAAAGTGCAAGTTAATATTGAGCATCAGTCAAAGGAAGTGAAAGAAAACTGTCAAGCACCACATCTGTGAAACTAAATGCAGTCTCTCTTCAGAACTACATCACTAGCATAGGTATTTCAGATCACAAATCTCAGATCTGCATGTGATATAATCAATTATGTCTTCCTGGTGTGGGAGGTATGTACAGCGCATTTGTGAAATGGCTTGTACTATATTTGTATGTTTTGCTCATGAACAAGCAGTGAAACAAAAGTCAAATGTGACTTGAGTTACTGAGCTCATACAGACGAAGGTCTACTAAATCTTATTGTGGATGCCCATGTTTAACTATCTTGTAATTTCGTTTTTCTTTGCCGTGAACAGGTGGCACTGTACTGCATGTTCGTGTCCATTATGGCCTTCCACGCTCGTATCAGTGACCCACGTGTTGGAGGGACTTACCTAACTCTTTTGAACACGCTGACTAACCTTGGAGGCAACTGGTGTCAGACATTAGCCTTGTGGCTTGTCGATGGACTCACCTGGAAAAACTGTTTAGGAGCAACCATACCAGGACTGCATTGCAGCAGCAAGACAAGTGCTAAGGTACATGTACAGGCGATTATGCTAAAAATGTTTTATTTTGTATAGCTTTTTTTGTTTAAGAGCATGTCCACCAAAGGACCAGGCAGAGGTGATACATGCCATCTCACTGATTTCAGTGAAACTTGGCCAGACTGAAGGGCATACCCAATAACTCAAGGAGCCAAAACGATTTCGCAATTGCAATTTTCCGGGAAGAGTTAGACCACCCCCCTGCTTTTTTTTGCTTAAATTTCTTTAAATACTACACAAAAAAAGGGTAAAAGTAAGGGGCTCTTAAACCTGAGCAATTCATTCAACTCTATTGTGGCTGCACATGAGTGTAAATATATCCTTTGTGAGTTATATATGGGAGTTTCATGTAATTTGATTGATTACCTGCCAATCAATGTAAGTTAATAGCTACCCATGTAAATCGGAGGAGCAAACTTGGCTGATTTTGAGGTCAAATATCTCCAGTGGCCAAGTCCCTCCCAAAGAGATTGTTATATCACGCTTCAGTTCCACCTTTGGCTTACACGATTCATGAAAAAAAAATTCTGGGATCTACTATTTTTTGTTCGCAGGTCGAGCTAAAACCCTGCACATCTTGCACGAAATTTTAGTTCTGTTTCAATGACTAAGATCGTAAACGTTTCCTGTATACACCGCACCTGCAGATAAGCTGTAAGCTCAAGATGGAATCTTAAATATTGAAAAGTAACAGAAAGACAATAAATTTTGAAGTTCTAGTGACGTTCGTATTGGTATAAAAAGACTAAAAACAAAGACAAACAGGTGGAGTTTCAGACCACTGAACGCCGAATGCCGTTAGTGGGAGCCTTCAAATGCATTTAAAAGTTTTTAGACAACAAAATTTCACTTGTTATACCTTCTCGTCTTCCAAATTCACTTTTCTTAAACTTGAGATGCTTTCTTGATAACATTATCGCTTCGTACAACTCTCCATGACGTTGAAATTCGTACGCCATATTGAAACTATCGGTGCTTAGTAGCCAAGCTTTGAAATGTAGAGAGAAATCTGGGTAAATTATGGTTAAAAATAAAGTATAAAAAGTATAAAAAAAAAAAGTAAAAGTATCACAACACGTGTGATTCTTGTTACCACCGGAAGAGACATCAATTGAGGTTTTTACGATAACTGCAGAAATTCACGAGCGCTCATTGGCTAAATTTTATTGTCCATATGCGAACAGACACATGAATTTGAAATTCATGCGACGCGTCAGCGAGCGATAGCGGGCAATTCGACAATTTGTTATCGTAAAAAACAAATTGATGTCAGTTTTTAATGCGTCTGTCCTGTTATTGACAATGAATTTCGTCATAACATTGTCAAAGTAGTCTGCGGATCACCAATACTTTGACAATGTTATGACGAAATACATGATCAATAACAGGACAGACACATAAAAAACTGACGTCAATTGTTAAATTGTGCACTCACTTCTCTATTAGTTCGTTATGGTAACAAAAGAGTATTTTATACGTAGAGACAGTTCCGAGAGATTTTTGAAGCGATTTTTCAAAGGAGATTTTTGAAATTCATGCTTTTGGTTACACAGCTCACTGTCTGCAGAAGAGATGAGTAGATACCCGCTTTTGCGCAATTAGAAACAATAGGGCCGTTTATATGAGAAAATAAGGCGCGGATTACACAAGCTGCCTCTTACAAAAGCATAAGTGACGTGAACTTACCGTATAAATGGTACAATCTAACCAGTTCATGTCTTACACAAGCCGCGGATAACATAAGCCGCGGCTTGTGTAACTAACCACTCGTACAAACGGCTCGTTTGCAGCTTTATACATATATAAGACGCGAAATCAAGGCAATTCCTCTCAAATAAACGTGACAATAGATTTTCGTTCAAACTTTTCCACTGAATATTTATCATAAGAGAACTTCAATTTTGAAGTAAAAATGGGGGTGTTCATTCTCATATTAAATCTTTGAGAGCGAAACTCATGAGAACACGCATTAAGGTCATTCCACTGAAATAGAACCTACACTGAGATTTTTCTTAAACTTTGCCGATTGATTGTTTACATTATAGGAACTTAAATTTGGAAATAAAAATGAGGTGTCCCCGTGTTCGTTTAGGAGCAACAGCACCTTGTTTATACCATATAAACCCTTATAATAGCATCACGATTGCTTGCTAAATTCACGTTTCCGACGATTGTTTTTTTCTCAACACTGAGAATTGACCCATATTTATTTTACATAGAGAAATTTACTAGTCAAATCAAAACGACAGAAAAAAATGATAGGTCACCGTAGTCGTTTTCGAGAAAATGACGATTTACGTCTTCGGTGAGGTCCAGTCGTAAAGAAAAAGCCGCCATTTTCTAATGCGCGCGCGCTAATCACGCGTAAAATTATGCGCAGTAGGGATGCGCAATGCAATACTGGGGAATGACCTTAAACCTGACTGTCGGGCACAAATAAATACTTAAGTTTGATTCAGACGGAAAGCTGAATCCTAGATTAAAATTTGAACCATGTTTCTTGATATGGTTACCAAACAGCAAAATAGAAAATACCTTATTTATTCAATTTTTAGCAATAGAAATCAGGTTAGTCTCTTCTCACGCAAAGCTTATGATAAGTTTACTACTATGACTCGAAAAAAGTGGGGTGCCCATGCTCGTTCGTGAGCTACAGCCATTTTTCAACTGACAGAGCTCATTATCAAAGCAAATACCCCCATGTTTTCAATATGCGCGATGCTACACAAGCGCAAAAGGTTATCCCGTTCTTGAGCTCATGCAATTCCGCGATTTCTATGAAAACCAACTCAAAAATGAGGAATTAATCACCAACAAGCCGTGAACCATTTATACAAGCTCAAATAAATATAAGCCGCGCTCGTATAAATGGCCCAGTTCGCTTGTTATGTAAGCCACGGCTTGGAGTATTCCAGCACCTCTTTCAGATCCACATTTTCAATGGTTCTGGTAACCTGTAACTTCTATTGTTTCAAGAGATAGGGGTATTGATTGGATTATTTGTATTGTTTCGTGAGCCAATAACAAATGGTGTTTGGACAGCTACAG
>JAHPZR010051810.1:25000-37139 GCA_019787425.1 Platygyra sinensis | reverse complement strand
TTCATCGCTCTCGCTAGAGGTAACGTCGATGAGATCTCGAGGCACAGGGGATTCATCCGATAAAGACTGGCGCGTTGGCTCTGTGTTGGAACGTGTCGTTGCTGAATGTGGCCTGTTGGTAGAGGTTACGAATTTTCGCGTGCGGAGTGATATCCTAATTCATCAGAGGAGCAATCGCATGCAGCTATTCGTGGAAGCATACCTTGGCTAGGGATGCGTCCGAGCTGGCTTTCGCTGGAGACCGAAACATACTTGAACGCTCAGGGCGGGGGTAACCCTGTAAAATTTTTGGCTGAGCGCATTATGCCTAATGGTTTAAGGGTTTCTTCTTGAAATATATTAATGAAGTTACATCTTGTCGTTCTACTTTTAAACGCACCTGACCGAAAAAAGGGTCAAGTGCCCTGATTCGCCCTCATACGGTGTTACGGACTCTGGAGCTCAGCTTCGAACAGACATTGGTTATTTATGCAATGCCAAGATCTATGACTCTAGAATATGCTAGGTGTTTGTACAATTTGCGCGCACGATGGTAGTCCGGTAGAGACAGCGGTGAAATAGGCGAAACTATTACATGAAGTTTAGTATTCAAGTTGGGCTTTAATTTTGTTAGTAGATATCAGGTAAGTGCATAATCATTCTATATTTCTGCCTGGATATTTTTTTTTTTTTTTTAAATTTCACAACTATTATTCTGGTAGTGCCGACTTACCAGTTTGAAGGCCGCGGAACCTAGTCCGTGTGAGAAGAGGGTCTGGATAATGGTTTCACTGAACCACTACCGTAGATCTCATTACAGTTTAGTGCATTTCTCAGCTGATCAGTAAGTTTTGCTGGATAAATCTCGTTTTTAATTGAGTGTCGTAAGACCTAACACCACGTCCTATAGTAATAACGCTGTTACCCATATCTATGCATAGAATTGGAGCGAACTACTACACAATACAATTGGCAGGTGAACCTGTAATTCAATATAGAACTCAGTTGTGTAGGCTGAGCGAGAAGTGCGCGAAAACGCGTGTGTTTTACATATTCTGATTTGGATCACAAAAAGGTGCCACTTGGTGCAGCGTAGAATTGATGAATTACTAAGAAGAGAAGGAATTGACTTTTCACACGAATACTCAAACGAAAATATATCTGCAATCAATATCTGCATTTTCCAGTTTAAAACACGAACGCTATCCATTTTGCTCAGCCGACAGCTTAAAAAACGTGGACATTATCCTCAAGTGCTACAGATCAGTTAGATGACGCTAGACTTGATATTAAACCAATTCAGTCCTCTCCTATGAAACTATTAGCAATGTAACAGGTCAGCTAATGTTTCGTCTTACTTTATATATAAAGATTAGAATTTTTCAATTTATAACTGATAAATGAAATCGGACGTTGCAGTAGAAGTAGGTGGCCCCACTGGCACCTTTCCATTCCTGAGGGTTGCGGGATAGTTTTTTGTGAGGTTGCTAGCCGAGTTTTCACGGTGTTTTGGTCTGTAGTTGGCGTGGCTGCCTATGCTACTAGATGGGATTATGCCTTGCTGACCTCGAGCTGGAAGTAACAGATATTGTGAATAATTTTTTTTAAAGTAGTCGCCGTTTTTGGTGAATTGATGTAAAGGAGCAAAGTTGTCTCATTTTTCTGATCTCGCTCAAGTGAGTTTAAATTTGTAGAATGAGCAAATTTGGTTGCAGCCCTCAAGTTTCTACAACAATCCCTAATCATATTCAATGCTTTGTTCAGCGGCAAGGTGGTCGAGAATACAGAACACTCCACAACAGAGTTATGATGATGGTAATTATCCAGATTCTCTAGGAGATGCACCTTAAAGTAAACGTAATGGTGGCACATTTTGTATGAGGACTTTAGTGTTTGATACGACTGGAAAATAGTAAATGTGGTGTGTTTGCCTCCCAAAATCTGAACTATGTAGTAAAGTTTACTGGACTGAGATGAGGAGTGAGTAAACTTAATTTTTAAAGTACTTGTAGTTTGATCATTAGAAAACAGTGCTGTCCTTGTAACTTATAAAATTGGCAACACGATTTTTTGGTGTATCTGTGTGCTCTTTTCCCCTAACTTATTTCGATGAAGCTTTGTAGTTAGATCGGAACAGGAATCTCCGTTTCAAATTCTAGTCATCACGTTTAATAATGCAATTATACGAGCTCTACTCATGTTTATTCGTATGGGTAAAAAACAAATCAACGGATTTCTGAGTTCAATTTGGTGAAATTAATTTGCACGAAGGAGGTTTTATTTTGCGTAACGAGTGCAATTTCGCTTTTTGAAAAACTCACAAGTGGCAATTTAATTCTCAGGTATATGAACGCAGAAACCGTGTGATAAACATGAAAGAAAATTGCGTGAGGGATGGTTTTGAAACTTTAGTACGGACTCTGAGCTCTCTCTTCTCAGTATTGTGCGCGCCATTCTTTAAATTATGCACGCCAATTCAGGAATAAAATTGCGACTCGTAATCTGCGCACATCCTAGGGTCGCGCGCGCTTGTATTTGATTCAACAAAATATTTGATTGGCTATTCTGTGAACATCTTTGTTCATGGGGGGCTAATCATGAGGTGCCTGGCTTTATACGCTTTTTTTGCATCACATTGCTCATCTTTTTCTGCCACTGTGGTTTAAGGAAAAACTGCACTGTTTGTCTCAGCCTAATCAGTTAATGGTAGTTAATTTTTTTCAATGGTATAGTTTATATTAACAGAGATAAATAACTTTAGCTGATAACGATTTAAGATTTGTGCCTCAATAAAAGTTTTGGTTCGCACTCAAACTAAAACTGCGAGTTCACAACAAGTCTTGACCACTGCCGGATGACGCATATTGTTGTCAATAAGAGTACAGACTACGCTAAACTACATTCGATTTGTTTTTGTTACCACAATATAAACTAATAAAGAGCGAGCTGAAAAGGCATTGCGTGACACATTCCCGCGAGTAGCGTTGTCTGGATTCTTATCGACAACGGCCAATTAGTGAATATAAAAGATTGCGAGATTTAGTAGCAATTGTGACAACCTACGCACTAGTTTTTAATAGTGCTAAATTCTAATAAGTAATTGAAAGGTCGCAAGTTTTTATCGTCATTGAAAGATCAACAGGTTAAATACAATTAAATTTGTAAATTATCATAGATCACCTGATACTGAAATAAATGTACGCAGATATGTCCACAGTTAGGGTACAAGCAGAGCGGTAGAGCGGCGCAAGAAAGTTTTCACCAACAAGCATAGACTTGCCACAAGTCGACCTCATGACATGAAATCTCCGTTTAGACTTCTAATTGAGAGCGGCAACTTTTGTTGGCGGTACAGGGCGCTCCCAAGCAATTTAGCAACCCTTTAACCTGATTGAATTAACCCACTTAAATTTCTTATTCAGATGTAAATGCTTCTTTGGTAAATGGTACCGTTGGACAACTATACGATTATCATTTACATATCGATAATTTCTGGCAAAATCAACTGAAGAGAAATGATTCCTAAAGGCCCATTCCCGCCAGCAAACTAATTAAACAATAGAGTGTTTCTGTCGAGGAACTATCAGACCGATAGTTCGGAGACATAAACACTCTATTGTCTTTAGTGTTCAACACTTAATTTTCCCGTCGCGGCATGCCTCAAAACTGAAAACGACAAGAATTTATTTATCAAAATTTCCAACCGCTATTTAGCGCTTAGGTGTTTCGTATTTCCCGTTGTATCCTCTTCGGATGATATTACATCTATACATGTATAAAAAATTTTATGTCAACTGTTGACTTCCAAAGAAGAAGCCTGCTAAAGAGGAAACCTCAAATCTTCACTGACCTCTTTCCCCGCTGGACGTTTTACTGTACCGTAGTTTACTTCAGTTTTCAGTCTAAAAGTACTTCTCTCGCTCTCTTCTAACTAAAGTCGACATGGGACGAAAATTGTTTTCATCTTATCTAAAAAAAGCTGTAGGAGAAAGCTGCCTTTGATGAGCCACTTTCGCTGAGCGGGCACTATCGTGTGATAGTCGCCCTAGGGCTCTATTGACAGATAGTGCCCACGTGAGATCGTATCAGGTGATCTGTTTTGACCAATGGTGACAAAGAAAAATTTAGTGGTGAACTATAAATCGCTTATAGTATCGGGTCAAAAAGTTAAAAATAAAAATCACCTGAAGTACAGCGAGCAAGATTTCATACAAATTAATTAACTGGAAGTTTGATTTCGATCGCTTTCTACTAATTTCCAATTTTATTTTGAATTTCATGACTTTCGCGTAAAGGACTATACACAAGGGTAGATGTCCAATTCTCAGTTAAAAAGAAGAAAAAAAGAAAGAGTGAAAGATTTCAAAATAACTCTGAACATATTGTTATACACCTTTTTACCCTTATAAAGCTTAAAAAGTGATGCGAGAGAGATGTAATATGAGCTCAAAACAAAAGATTTTTCACCGTCTTCGGAAACTTACAACTCCAAATTTCGACATATTTATCGGCTCCTTTGAGTTGCCGCGTTTCAAAACACTTCCATTTTCATGCAATTGTTCACGTGCGTTTCTCATTAAATAGACAGCCTCTTTCAAGAAAGCGGCTTTTTCGGTATTCTACTTGGAAGATTGTCCGAGCCCAATGGTAAGTAGTTTAATTGACGCAACTCCTTGGTAAGAACAATGCTGAAAGAGAATTGTTACTTAAATATTATGAAGCTGATTTTCGTACAATTATAATCATGATCGCTTCCACATTCTCCTTATGTCTATACGCTTTGAAATTTGTCAAGATTCAATGCCTCACAATGTGTGAGAGCATTGACGTGAATTTCGTTCATCTCTTAAATTACCCAAGCTGAGGAATAGCAGTATTGAGTGAGGAACTTTCCTTGAAACTTACACTTAATACGCCGGATTGATCTGGAAAACGCTTCAAGCTGTGTTTTCCTTTCCCATGCGATCAACTGAGGTTATTCTCGGTAAGGTCAAAGCGAAAAATACATACTCGTCTATGTGTGTGAACAAATTTTGTGTTTGTTCCTTTCTTTATATCTGTTTAGTTTCATTTCAAGTAAGAGGGACAGCTAAGTCACATCGAACATGAATAAAAAATAGGCTTAAAGACAATTATAACTGCGGTTTTAATCTTCTCATCACAGATATTGATTAAAGGACCCCCAAACAGGCGTCAAACGAATGAAGCCTTCTTGTGATCGACAGAGGTAATCCAAACCAGCGATATTTTTCATGTTTTTTTTTTAAGCATGGACCTGAACAACACGGGAACAATCATCAATTCATCCTGCTCACGATCTTTTTGCCCGTTCACACCGCACGTTTCATGGGAATTCGTTGGCTCAGCATTTCACTTGGTTATGGGCCTCATAACGGTCATGGCTTCATTCCCCAGCATTCTCTGAACGCATTCATAATCCTAGCTATAACGCAGAGAAGAGAGCTACAAAAACCCTCAAACATTATGTTGTCAAGCCTGGCCGTTTCAGATCTTCTAGTTGGCGCTATTGTTATGCCGATATATGCCACTATTGATTTCTTTATAGTAGGTCAAGTTTTGCACAGGTATACCTGTATTCTGTATACTGTAAAAAGGTTCTTCGGGCCCTTGCTCTCCACTGCTACTTTGCATCACTTGACTATCATTGCTTGGGAGAGGTACGTGGCGATACAAAAATGGAAGGACTACAAGCGTATCATCACAAATGGCCACCTCAAAAAGATTGCGATAGGTACCTGGCTATCTGCGCTCTTCCCAGCGCTTGTAAGCGGTATTATGGCAATCGTTATTGTGGGTGATGGTACAATTATGCAAGGTGTTTTAACTGGGTGGACTGCTGCAGAAACTTGTTGATTATTTCTTGTTGCTTTCTTCTACCGAAAGGTTTACCGTGGAATACGCAATCGCAAACTAGACGAAATCTCTCGAATCGACGTTTTAATGAAAGCAAAACTGGAGTCTAAAGTTGCCAAGACAATTGGTTTACTAACCGCTGGGGTAATATCCTCGACTATCCCAGTATTTCTTTTTGCTATATTAGGAAATAGTATGCCACTGTTTCGTTCAAATGTTGCTATCCGGTTTACACAAATAGTGACGCAGCTGAACTCTCTATTTAATCTCCTGCTTTACTGCTATAGAGACAAACGCTTCAGGGACGCCATTCGCAAACTTTTAGGGTTAAAAAAGTCTCAACCAATACAGTCAGCAGTTTGTGCCGCTCAACATTCCTTACGAAAAGATCCACTTAGGTCATCAGAGCTGCACTGACGTAAGAGGGAAATTTACCCAACATTTGACAAGATCGGTATCTTGCAATCTAACTGATGCTTTAGATTCTATTCAAGGAACGCCCAGTGTGGTTATGTTGAAAAAGTGTTTGTCCGCTCCCACGCTTGAAACATGTTTAGTTCTGCAACAGTCTTCCTCTAACGTGGAAACAAGTGCAGCGACCGTGCTGAAAACTGCACGTTGTGTGAAGCGAGGTAACTGAACAGTCATAAAAAAATAATACAAATGTAATCATGGATTCAGTGCCCAGGCTATTTACAAGTATCTCATTGGGATTTGTACACGCATTGCATCCGTGTTTCGAAATGCATATTGAAATTCTCGAATTCGCCAGATGGAGTATTGACACTACGTACTACAAAAATGTCAGTCATTATGCATTCATTGTCCAGGTTATTTACAACCGTCTCATTTAGATTTGTATATTGTATCGGTGTTTCGAATTGCATTCTGAAATCAGTTCTCGAATTCTAAAATGTAAGTAGCTGTTCGTTGCCCTCGTGAGTCCTCGAGCAGCAAGGGAGTTTCGTACCTGAATAATTGACACAAATTCCCACACACAGAATGCAACAAGCAACATCATAACTCCCTCTATATTAGGAAAACTGTCTCTTGGGCAAAAATTTAGGCAATCGTCAAAGTTCTAGAAAAGTTATTTTTTTCTATTTTGCAGTATCCATAAATAGGTTTTGTCCTGGTGTACCGGTTCACAAATGAACAATCATTGTTCTTTCTTTGTTTAGGAGTCATTGGTTAACTGCTGTGTATTGTTTGGTCCTTTGTATCGGCCCTTGTGAACCGGTACGCGAGGACAGAAGTCATAAATATGTATGGTATTCATGGAGTTAATAACAAGGTCTAGTCTAACAAGTTTAAAAGATAAAAGATGTGATATACACTGAAAAATATGGATAACTGAGAAGTGGCTTTTAAAATGTACAATCGTTAAAAAACAAAATGTAGGTGCTAAAAATTTCCAACCAGGTCGTCGGTGCTGTGGAAACTCCGAGCAGATATAAAATTCAAGTCAGCATATTTGGTCCTGGATTTACGGATATATCGTTGAACCGCAACAGTAAACAGCAAATATCCCCAGCTTGATAATGTGAAGCGGTATATATATGAAAACCCGAAGTGCAAGACTAAAAGATGACTTCATTCCTTCGTAAGAATGTTCTCTTATAAATTTCTCTGACTACTACACTTGTTCCTAGCTGACACCTTACAAATAAACTATAAACAACAACTAGTGACATAGATGCTAAGACGAAATTATATGTAAGAAGAGCAGAAATAAGAGGTACGTACCAGAAAAAAAATTTCCAATTACTTTTTTCCTAAATGACAAGAAGGCACAGTTGGTCTGCACACAGTTCGTCTGGACCTGTCAATGTAAGTTAAAGATGGCTGAACATGCCTTTCAAGAAAGAACATTGCATCGCAAAGGGTAAAGTGATAAGTGTATAAATTATGCAGCCTAAACAGACTTCTAAACATTGTTAATTAAGGAACGTAATGAAAGTTCTAAAAGTTTTTAAAAGTTTTACTGATTTCGTTTGTTTAGTTGTGCCCTTTTTTCCGTGGAAGTAAATCCATTATTGAAAACTTTTACATAACAAGAAATACCCTTTGAACTGAATCAGGCGAAAGAAATTTCCTTACTTCATCAAACAAGCCTCATGCCTCTGTATTTTCTTATTTACACGTTTCAAGACAGTCATAGCCACACCACCGTACATTTTGTTTTTAAATGTTGATTAAATTTACTCTGCGGAGAATTCTACACCAATACATTTTGATAAAGGTATAACATTTTCTGTCTAAAACAAAGTCGGTGACCACGAATTTTTTTTTTTTTTTTTTTTTTTTTTTTTTCATTTCTGACAGAACTAACTCATCATCGATCTTACAGTGGTAAACCTATCAGCAAAAACAAATCAATGTTGAAAAATGTTTTCCCGAACGGGGTCCTTAAAGAGGATACTAAGGAAGGCAAAATAAAGTCAGACGAATGCACTCTTTACGCATGAATGCACATGCGGCAGCTCCTTAGATGGCTTGGTAACGTGTCGGCAGACTTAACCATAAAAAAATTAAGCCTTTACTTGGTCGAAATCTCAGAAGAGTAAAAGGGTGCCCCTTAACAAATCAAATGTGGCTTAGCGTCCTCTGCACTCTTCTCAACAATGATACTTGTCATCGCAGTGGTCAGAATGCGCCTTGTGAGTCCACAACAAGTTTTGACCACTGCCGGATAAGAGTGCAGACCACGCTAAGCTATACTGGATTTGTTTTGTTACCACAATATCAACTATTAGTAGAATTCTACTAGTACACTAATGCAAATGCTGTAATCTGATTGGCAGAGCCATTGCACACTATCAGCCATTAGTGTGCAGTGGCTGGAACTCGTCTACGAAATGGCGACGTTTTTTCGTTTCGCCAAAGTTTTGGAGGAAAATTTTGACGAAAATGGATAATTAAAATCCTGAGAAGACAAAACGAATGACATTTACGGTTTCTTGACTTAAAAAAGTTGAGATTATTGGAAAAATATTGCGCGCGCGTGCACGACTTCAATTTTAAATGCCAACTCAATCCGGGCGATCTTTTTGAGGGGCAAAATTTAATAATACGTCGAGAAATAATTGGAAACCGTTATTTGAAGTAAACTTTAGTAAGGATTCTACTAAAACAATTAGATTATTCGCTCTCGATTTCTATGAGGTGATAGTTGATTTGGCCTTCGGCCTCATCAACTATCACCTCATAGAAATCTCGAGCTCACAAACTAATTGTTAAATAGAGAGCGTGCTGAAAAAGGCATTGCGTGACACATTGCCGCGAGAAGCGTTGTCTTATTTCTAATAAAAAACGGCGAGTTAGTCGATAAAGATTGCGAGATTATGTACCAGTCAAATCGAAGCTTCAACAGACGTCCCCGAACAAACCCCCGGACATTTGAATTTTTGGAAAACTTTTGTTCAAATCCCCTCTGCCCGGCCCAAAACTGTTGAAATGCCCCATGATAAGTCCATTTCAGATGATCAAATGCCTCTACCCCGGGAAGATTACCAAATTACTGTTTTCAGGTTTTAAGTGTTCAATAGCTTGTAATATCTCAAAATGATCCCACTTAATTCTATGGTGGGTTAAGAAAACATGATCAGCAATTGCAGATTCGTGACAATTAAAACGAAATGCCGATTACGTGACAGAAAAACAGAACATTTTAAAGTCCTAACCACAAATTGTCACGAATCTGCAATTGCTGATCACGTTTTCTTAACCAACCATAGAATTAAGTGGGATCATTTTCAATAGCTTCTATTATGCTTCTCAAGCTGTGCATGTAAACATTGTTTAATACTCCCTCACATGCCACGAGGCAGGAGGAGGACAGGTAACAGGTAATCACCAATGAGAACGACTGCCAAAGTTGAGAAATTTTGATGCATATGTCGAATTTAATATTAGCAATAAAATCTAATAGCGGAGTTTCGGCGGTCCGAAGTACCACCAACTATAGAAAAAGAACCACCTGTATGCTTAACAAACAGATTCCATCAAATATAAGACACAAACAGCAGTGATAAACATATTAAACTTGCACATTTTGATTATGACTTGAGGTTTCATATGTACTCTAAATACATTTTCAAAAGTAACCGTTGAGTTTATATAACAAAGGTGAGGGGACTGGAACCTGGATTAATTAAGCAAATACTTAACAGTAAACTATACAACTAGAACAGTTTATCAAAACATCAGCTTTCCACTCCCGACGTTGACGTTGAAAGCTGACTCAAGTTCTTGAATAAATAAGGTCTCTTTGATTTTACAATGGTAGTCTGTTTTGCCCTTCGCTGCATACAATACAATGCAACAATACAATAGCTGTCATATCAAGAGATCCGCTCAAGTTTGTTTTTTTGAAGTTTACCGCTGATCAAGTGCTGGTTTTCGATTGGATCGCAGGCGCACGTCATGTTAACTCTTTGAAAACAGGGCACGATTGTTCGGAAGGCAGTTAACGCTGACCCAGGTTTAAAAGTTAACCAAATTATAACTTTTTCTCCTATAACTTTTTCTCACTTGACGTCAGAAAAAGCTAAAATTAAGTTTTCATCTTCATCGGGTAAAAGTTTTTTTTAAACATATAACTGCTGGCCTGTCTTCAGCTCGGTAGTCTACTTTGTTTTGAAAACAGAACACAGCTGAGTTTTTCCACAATGCGTGGCATCGGCATTGTCTCTGGGTAACATGTTACGTGCACGAAAATATCGATTTGCCTTATGTTTTCGAGTTCTAAGTAACCAATATGTTATTTAACAGAGAGAAGAAACGTTTTGAGAGGGCCAAAGCAAACTCCAAATGTTTCCACAGGTTTTCGGCCGCCATGATGGAGTCCCTAAGAGGGGCTCCAACATGATGTCTCCGTACTAAACAATATAATTTTCAGTGATACCCTTTGTCGAATAACTCTAGTTCGGAATAGTCAATCCACGAAACTTTGCACGTTGTTTATTAATTATTCTCATTAATTTTTCATCAAGTATAAACACAGGAAATCAGAACCGTGAAGGAGGTTTGGATACTCGGTCTAATTAGCATAGATTTTGACGATTTTACTTCTCCGTTTACTTCTTAGTTTTTGTTTCGATAGAGAAGATATATCACTCGAGATAGTGTTTCATTGGCTATCCAAAACCCTTGAATCTCGTCAAAAATACTCCGCTGCGCGTTGTATTTTCAACTCTCTTTTCGGTGTTTGAATATTCCTATGAAACACTGTCTCTCTTATTTGAAGCATTACCTCTTCTACGATATGTATGGGTTATTGACCAAGCGAGAGGTCAAGATGGCTGGACATTGGCCTCGTTCTTTTTTGCGTGTTTATGGACCGAGACGAAGTCGAGGTCCATAAACACGCAAAAAAAGAATGAGGCCAATATCCAGCCATCTTGACCGAACAGGCATGGTCAATAAAGGATTTATTATATGGGGTAAGTCACCGAAAAAGTGAGCTTTGTACATTAATTTATTTTCAATGGCTCAAAAGGAAGCCAGTTACATCCAAAAATCAATGGCGCGTTCTCCTTTATCCTAATTGGATGAATGCAAAAATACAATCATTTGATTGGTTTACATTTTTGACGAGTAAATGCCTAACGCGTACGTCTGAATGGAATGACAAATGTACAAAACCGCTCGAGGTAAATTCGAAAAGTTTTTATAACATAACTAAAGCAAAGCGCGCGCTCTGATTGGCTAATTCGGCATCTACTATTTGCCCATGGGTGTATGCTGCTGACGTAATCAATAGCTAAAGCAAAGCGCGCGCTTTGTGATCTAGCTTAATTTGTTGCGGGCCTCGTGAGTCCACAACATTTTGACCACTGTGATAACGCGTATCGTTGTCGATAAGAGTACAGACCACGCTAAAACACATTCAATTTGTTTTTTTACCACATCAAAGATAGCGAAATAAATATTTGTCTACTCGGACTTGAAAGTGCACGCGCTGCATTATGCAAATGAGCTTCTTGTACGCGTCAGACTTTCCTTTCAAAAACTTTTACAAACTCGCTTAATATGCAGAAACAATACGAGAAAAATGCTTGGGAAACGAGTAATGATACGTACTCGTTGTCGGAAAGAGTACAGACCACGATAAACCACATTTCGATTTGTTTTTTACCACAGTATCAACGTCAAAGAAAATAATTTTCTTCAGAGCGCGAGCTGAAAAAGGCATTGCGTGACACATTGACGCGAGCAGCGTGGTATGGACTCTAAAGACTTCAAGAAGCTAGAGTCGCACTCGGCTATCGCCTCGTGCGACTCT
>JAHPZR010051810.1:0-12500 GCA_019787425.1 Platygyra sinensis | reverse complement strand
TTATAATTTGGTTAACTTTTAAACCTGGGTCAGCGTTAACTGCCTTCCGAACAATCGTGCCCTGTTTTCAAAGAGTTAACATGACGTGCGCCTGCGATCCAATCGAAAACCAGCACTTGATCAGCGGTAAACTTCAAAAAAACAAACTTGAGCGGATCTCTTGATATGACAGCTATTGTATTGTTGCATTGTATTGTATGCAGCGAAGGGCAAAACAGACTACCATTGTAAAATCAAAGAGACCTTATTTATTCAAGAACTTGAGTCAGCTTTCAACGTCAACGTCGGGAGTGGAAAGCTGATGTTTTGATAAACTGTTCTAGTTGTATAGTTTACTGTTAAGTATTTGCTTAATTAATCCAGGTTCCAGTCCCCTCACCTTTGTTATATAAACTCAACGGTTACTTTTGAAAATGTATTTAGAGTACATATGAAACCTCAAGTCATAATCAAAATGTGCAAGTTTAATATGTTTATCACTGCTGTTTGTGTCTTATATTTGATGGAATCTGTTTGTTAAGCATACAGGTGGTTCTTTTTCTATAGTTGGTGGTACTTCGGACCGCCGAAACTCCGCTATTAGATTTTATTGCTAATATTAAATTCGACATATGCATCAAAATTTCTCAACTTTGGCAGTCGTTCTCATTGGTGATTACCTGTTACCTGTCCTCCTCCTGCCTCGTGGCATGTGAGGGAGTATTAAACAATGTTTACATGCACAGCTTGAGAAGCATAATAGAAGCTATTGAAAATGATCCCACTTAATTCTATGGTTGGTTAAGAAAACGTGATCAGCAATTGCAGATTCGTGACAATTTGTGGTTAGGACTTTAAAATGTTCTGTTTTTCTGTCACGTAATCGGCATTTCGTTTTAATTGTCACGAATCTGCAATTGCTGATCATGTTTTCTTAACCCACCATAGAATTAAGTGGGATCATTTTGAGATATTACAAGCTATTGAACACTTAAAACCTGAAAACAGTAATTTGGTAATCTTCCCGGGGGTAGAGGCATTTGATCATCTGAAATGGACTTATCATGGGGCATTTCAACAGTTTTGGGCCGGGCAGAGGGGATTTGAACAAAAGTTTTCCAAAAATTCAAATGTCCGGGGGTTTGTTCGGGGACGTCTGTTGAAGCTTCGATTTGACTGGTACATAATCTCGCAATCTTTATCGACTAACTCGCCGTTTTTTATTAGAAATAAGACAACGCTTCTCGCGGCAATGTGTCACGCAATGCCTTTTTCAGCACGCTCTCTATTTAACAATTAGTTTGTGAGCTCGAGATTTCTATGAGGTGATAGTTGATGAGGCCGAAGGCCAAATCAACTATCACCTCATAGAAATCGAGAGCGAATAATCTAATTGTTTTAGTAGAATCCTTACTAAAGTTTACTTCAAATAACGGTTTCCAATTATTTCTCGACGTATTATTAAATTTTGCCCCTCAAAAAGATCGCCCGGATTGAGTTGGCATTTAAAATTGAAGTCGTGCACGCGCGCGCAATATTTTTCCAATAATCTCAACTTTTTTAAGTCAAGAAACCGTAAATGTCATTCGTTTTGTCTTCTCAGGATTTTAATTATCCATTTTCGTCAAAATTTTCCTCCAAAACTTTGGCGAAACGAAAAAACGTCGCCATTTCGTAGACGAGTTCCAGCCACTGCACACTAATGGCTGATAGTGTGCAATGGCTCTGCCAATCAGATTACAGCATTTGCATTAGTGTACTAGTAGAATTCTACTAATAGTTGATATTGTGGTAACAAAACAAATCCAGTATAGCTTAGCGTGGTCTGCACTCTTATCCGGCAGTGGTCAAAACTTGTTGTGGACTCACAAGGCGCATTCTGACCACTGCGATGACAAGTATCATTGTTGAGAAGAGTGCAGAGGACGCTAAGCCACATTTGATTTGTTAAGGGGCACCCTTTTACTCTTCTGAGATTTCGACCAAGTAAAGGCTTAATTTTTTTATGGTTAAGTCTGCCGACACGTTACCAAGCCATCTAAGGAGCTGCCGCATGTGCATTCATGCGTAAAGAGTGCATTCGTCTGACTTTATTTTGCCTTCCTTAGTATCCTCTTTAAGGACCCCGTTCGGGAAAACATTTTTCAACATTGATTTGTTTTTGCTGATAGGTTTACCACTGTAAGATCGATGATGAGTTAGTTCTGTCAGAAATGAAAAAAAAAAAAAAAAAAAAAAAAAAAAAATTCGTGGTCACCGACTTTGTTTTAGACAGAAAATGTTATACCTTTATCAAAATGTATTGGTGTAGAATTCTCCGCAGAGTAAATTTAATCAACATTTAAAAACAAAATGTACGGTGGTGTGGCTATGACTGTCTTGAAACGTGTAAATAAGAAAATACAGAGGCATGAGGCTTGTTTGATGAAGTAAGGAAATTTCTTTCGCCTGATTCAGTTCAAAGGGTATTTCTTGTTATGTAAAAGTTTTCAATAATGGATTTACTTCCACGGAAAAAAGGGCACAACTAAACAAACGAAATCAGTAAAACTTTTAAAAACTTTTAGAACTTTCATTACGTTCCTTAATTAACAATGTTTAGAAGTCTGTTTAGGCTGCATAATTTATACACTTATCACTTTACCCTTTGCGATGCAATGTTCTTTCTTGAAAGGCATGTTCAGCCATCTTTAACTTACATTGACAGGTCCAGACGAACTGTGTGCAGACCAACTGTGCCTTCTTGTCATTTAGGAAAAAAGTAATTGGAAATTTTTTTTCTGGTACGTACCTCTTATTTCTGCTCTTCTTACATATAATTTCGTCTTAGCATCTATGTCACTAGTTGTTGTTTATAGTTTATTTGTAAGGTGTCAGCTAGGAACAAGTGTAGTAGTCAGAGAAATTTATAAGAGAACATTCTTACGAAGGAATGAAGTCATCTTTTAGTCTTGCACTTCGGGTTTTCATATATATACCGCTTCACATTATCAAGCTGGGGATATTTGCTGTTTACTGTTGCGGTTCAACGATATATCCGTAAATCCAGGACCAAATATGCTGACTTGAATTTTATATCTGCTCGGAGTTTCCACAGCACCGACGACCTGGTTGGAAATTTTTAGCACCTACATTTTGTTTTTTAACGATTGTACATTTTAAAAGCCACTTCTCAGTTATCCATATTTTTCAGTGTATATCACATCTTTTATCTTTTAAACTTGTTAGACTAGACCTTGTTATTAACTCCATGAATACCATACATATTTATGACTTCTGTCCTCGCGTACCGGTTCACAAGGGCCGATACAAAGGACCAAACAATACACAGCAGTTAACCAATGACTCCTAAACAAAGAAAGAACAATGATTGTTCATTTGTGAACCGGTACACCAGGACAAAACCTATTTATGGATACTGCAAAATAGAAAAAAATAACTTTTCTAGAACTTTGACGATTGCCTAAATTTTTGCCCAAGAGACAGTTTTCCTAATATAGAGGGAGTTATGATGTTGCTTGTTGCATTCTGTGTGTGGGAATTTGTGTCAATTATTCAGGTACGAAACTCCCTTGCTGCTCGAGGACTCACGAGGGCAACGAACAGCTACTTACATTTTAGAATTCGAGAACTGATTTCAGAATGCAATTCGAAACACCGATACAATATACAAATCTAAATGAGACGGTTGTAAATAACCTGGACAATGAATGCATAATGACTGACATTTTTGTAGTACGTAGTGTCAATACTCCATCTGGCGAATTCGAGAATTTCAATATGCATTTCGAAACACGGATGCAATGCGTGTACAAATCCCAATGAGATACTTGTAAATAGCCTGGGCACTGAATCCATGATTACATTTGTATTATTTTTTTATGACTGTTCAGTTACCTCGCTTCACACAACGTGCAGTTTTCAGCACGGTCGCTGCACTTGTTTCCACGTTAGAGGAAGACTGTTGCAGAACTAAACATGTTTCAAGCGTGGGAGCGGACAAACACTTTTTCAACATAACCACACTGGGCGTTCCTTGAATAGAATCTAAAGCATCAGTTAGATTGCAAGATACCGATCTTGTCAAATGTTGGGTAAATTTCCCTCTTACGTCAGTGCAGCTCTGATGACCTAAGTGGATCTTTTCGTAAGGAATGTTGAGCGGCACAAACTGCTGACTGTATTGGTTGAGACTTTTTTAACCCTAAAAGTTTGCGAATGGCGTCCCTGAAGCGTTTGTCTCTATAGCAGTAAAGCAGGAGATTAAATAGAGAGTTCAGCTGCGTCACTATTTGTGTAAACCGGATAGCAACATTTGAACGAAACAGTGGCATACTATTTCCTAATATAGCAAAAAGAAATACTGGGATAGTCGAGGATATTACCCCAGCGGTTAGTAAACCAATTGTCTTGGCAACTTTAGACTCCAGTTTTGCTTTCATTAAAACGTCGATTCGAGAGATTTCGTCTAGTTTGCGATTGCGTATTCCACGGTAAACCTTTCGGTAGAAGAAAGCAACAAGAAATAATCAACAAGTTTCTGCAGCAGTCCACCCAGTTAAAACACCTTGCATAATTGTACCATCACCCACAATAACGATTGCCATAATACCGCTTACAAGCGCTGGGAAGAGCGCAGATAGCCAGGTACCTATCGCAATCTTTTTGAGGTGGCCATTTGTGATGATACGCTTGTAGTCCTTCCATTTTTGTATCGCCACGTACCTCTCCCAAGCAATGATAGTCAAGTGATGCAAAGTAGCAGTGGAGAGCAAGGGCCCGAAGAACCTTTTTACAGTATACAGAATACAGGTATACCTGTGCAAAACTTGACCTACTATAAAGAAATCAATAGTGGCATATATCGGCATAACAATAGCGCCAACTAGAAGATCTGAAACGGCCAGGCTTGACAACATAATGTTTGAGGGTTTTTGTAGCTCTCTTCTCTGCGTTATAGCTAGGATTATGAATGCGTTCAGAGAATGCTGGGGAATGAAGCCATGACCGTTATGAGGCCCATAACCAAGTGAAATGCTGAGCCAACGAATTCCCATGAAACGTGCGGTGTGAACGGGCAAAAAGATCGTGAGCAGGATGAATTGATGATTGTTCCCGTGTTGTTCAGGTCCATGCTTAAAAAAAAAACATGAAAAATATCGCTGGTTTGGATTACCTCTGTCGATCACAAGAAGGCTTCATTCGTTTGACGCCTGTTTGGGGGTCCTTTAATCAATATCTGTGATGAGAAGATTAAAACCGCAGTTATAATTGTCTTTAAGCCTATTTTTTATTCATGTTCGATGTGACTTAGCTGTCCCTCTTACTTGAAATGAAACTAAACAGATATAAAGAAAGGAACAAACACAAAATTTGTTCACACACATAGACGAGTATGTATTTTTCGCTTTGACCTTACCGAGAATAACCTCAGTTGATCGCATGGGAAAGGAAAACACAGCTTGAAGCGTTTTCCAGATCAATCCGGCGTATTAAGTGTAAGTTTCAAGGAAAGTTCCTCACTCAATACTGCTATTCCTCAGCTTGGGTAATTTAAGAGATGAACGAAATTCACGTCAATGCTCTCACACATTGTGAGGCATTGAATCTTGACAAATTTCAAAGCGTATAGACATAAGGAGAATGTGGAAGCGATCATGATTATAATTGTACGAAAATCAGCTTCATAATATTTAAGTAACAATTCTCTTTCAGCATTGTTCTTACCAAGGAGTTGCGTCAATTAAACTACTTACCATTGGGCTCGGACAATCTTCCAAGTAGAATACCGAAAAAGCCGCTTTCTTGAAAGAGGCTGTCTATTTAATGAGAAACGCACGTGAACAATTGCATGAAAATGGAAGTGTTTTGAAACGCGGCAACTCAAAGGAGCCGATAAATATGTCGAAATTTGGAGTTGTAAGTTTCCGAAGACGGTGAAAAATCTTTTGTTTTGAGCTCATATTACATCTCTCTCGCATCACTTTTTAAGCTTTATAAGGGTAAAAAGGTGTATAACAATATGTTCAGAGTTATTTTGAAATCTTTCACTCTTTCTTTTTTTCTTCTTTTTAACTGAGAATTGGACATCTACCCTTGTGTATAGTCCTTTACGCGAAAGTCATGAAATTCAAAATAAAATTGGAAATTAGTAGAAAGCGATCGAAATCAAACTTCCAGTTAATTAATTTGTATGAAATCTTGCTCGCTGTACTTCAGGTGATTTTTATTTTTAACTTTTTGACCCGATACTATAAGCGATTTATAGTTCACCACTAAATTTTTCTTTGTCACCATTGGTCAAAACTGATCACATGATACGATCTCACGTGGGCACTATCTGTCAATAGATGCCCTAGGGCGACTATCACACGATAGTGCCCGCTCAGCGAAAGTGGCTCATCAAAGGCAGCTTTCTCCTACAGCTTTTTTTTAGATAAGATGAAAACAATTTTTCGTCCCATGTCGACTTTAGTTAGAAGAGAGCGAGAGAAGTACTTTTTAGACTGAAAACTGAAGTAAACTACGGTACAGTAAAACGTCCAGCGGGGAAAGAGGTCAGTGAAGATTTGAGGTTTCCTCTTTAGCAGGCTTCTTCTTTGGAAGTCAACAGTTGACATAAAATTTTTTATACATGTATAGATGTAATATCATCCGAAGAGGATACAACGGGAAATACGAAACACCTAAGCGCTAAATAGCGGTTGGAAATTTTGATAAATAAATTCTTGTCGTTTTCAGTTTTGAGGCATGCCGCGACGGGAAAATTAAGTGTTGAACACTAAAGACAATAGAGTGTTTATGTCTCCGAACTATCGGTCTGATAGTTCCTCGACAGAAACACTCTATTGTTTAATTAGTTTGCTGGCGGGAATGGGCCTTTAGGAATCATTTCTCTTCAGTTGATTTTGCCAGAAATTATCGATATGTAAATGATAATCGTATAGTTGTCCAACGGTACCATTTACCAAAGAAGCATTTACATCTGAATAAGAAATTTAAGTGGGTTAATTCAATCAGGTTAAAGGGTTGCTAAATTGCTTGGGAGCGCCCTGTACCGCCAACAAAAGTTGCCGCTCTCAATTAGAAGTCTAAACGGAGATTTCATGTCATGAGGTCGACTTGTGGCAAGTCTATGCTTGTTGGTGAAAACTTTCTTGCGCCGCTCTACCGCTCTGCTTGTACCCTAACTGTGGACATATCTGCGTACATTTATTTCAGTATCAGGTGATCTATGATAATTTACAAATTTAATTGTATTTAACCTGTTGATCTTTCAATTGACGATAAAAACTTGCGACCTTTCAATTATCTTTATTTAGAATTTAGCACTATTAAAAACTAGTGCGTAGGTTGTCACAATTGCTACTAAATCTCGCAATCTTTTATATTGACTAATTTGCCGTTGTCGATAAGAATCCAGACAACGCTACTCGCGTGAATGTGTCACGCAATGCCTTTTCAGCTCGCTCTTTATTAGTTTATATTGTGGTAGCAAAACAAATCGAATGTAGTTTAGCGTAGTCTGTACTCTTATTGACAACAATATGCGTCATCCGGCAGTGGTCAAGACTTGTTGTGAACTCACGAGGAGCATTCTGACCACTGTGATGACGAGTATCGTTGTCGAGAAGAATCAGTGTAGAGCACGCTAAACCACATTCGATTTGTCAAGGGGTGCCCTTTTACGCTTCTGAGATTTCGAACAAGTAGTGTTTAATTTGTTAATTATGGTTAAGTCTGCCGATACTTTACCAAGCCATCTAAGGAGCTGTCGCATATGCATTCATACCTAAAGAGTGCATTCGTCTGACTTAATTTTAGCTTTCCTTGCAGTCTGGGCCATTACCAGAAATGGATATATGGTGACGTCATGAGAAATTGCAATATGGCCGCCAAAGCTAGGCACATCATCCAAAGTGCCTTCTGAGCTCCTTTCGGGGCTTAAAAGTAGCTTTTTCCCACAAGGCTTTGCACGCAATACAATTGAACAATGAAGTTTTAGTTGAGTGCGACCAAACTTTTATTGAGGCACAACTTAACGTATCAGTAAGTTATTTTCTCTGTAATAATATACATGAAAAAATTACTCCATTCTGATTGGCTGAGAACAGTGCAGTTTTTCCTTAACACAGTGCAGAAAAGAGGTAATTGTATGCAAAAAAAGGTAATAAAGCAAGCACTCTGATTAGTCAATGAACAAAGATGTTCACAGATAGCCAATCAAATATTTTGTTTTCAAATCAAGCGCGCGCCCTGGATGGCGCAATTACGGCGCAATTTTTTCCTGATTGCGTGATAATTAAAGAGCGCGCACAAAACTGAGAAGAGAGCTCAGAGTCCGTAAAGTTCAAAACATCCCTCACGCATTTTTTTTCATGTTTATCACACGGTTTTTCTCGTTCAATTTGGAATTAATTTGCACTTGTGAGTTTTTCAAAAAGCGAAATTGCACTCGTCGAAAAAAAACTCCCTCGTGCAAATTAATTCCAAATTGAACTCGAAATCGTATGATTACCCATACGAATAACATGAGTTGGTCGTATAATTGATTATAAATTGATGATAAAATTTGAAACGGGATTCTGTCAGATCTAACTAAAGCTCATCGAAATAAGTTGGAAAGGCAACAGATACACCAAAAAATTGTTGCCAATTTTATAAGTTACAAGACACACTTTTCTATTCAACTACAAGTATTTAAAAATTAAGTTACTCACTCCTATCTCAGTCAGTAACTTTACTACATGTTCAGATTTTGGGGGCAAAACACACATTTCTATCCAGCGATCAAACTAAATTCTCATTACAAATTGCCATACGTTTCTTTAAGGTTATCTCTGAGAATCTGGAAATACATCACATACTCTGTTGTGGGTGTTCTTTATTCTCACCACCTTGCCGCTTGACAAAGCATTGAAGATTGGGATTGTTGTAGAACTTGGGGCTGAACCAAATTTGTATTCTACAATTTAAACTCACTTGGCGAGATCAGAAAATTGAGAAACTGTCCTTTAATCATTCACCAAAAAGGGACTACTTTAAAAAAAAATTATTCAATAATTGTTCTTCCAGCTGAGGTCAGCAAGGATAATCTTAGTTGCATGGCAGCCACGCCAACTACAAACCAAAGACCGTGAACTCGGCTGAACCTCACAAAATTCCCGCAAAGGTGCCAGTGGGCCACTACTTCTCTGCAACTTCCGATTTCATTTATCAGTTATAAATTGAAAAATTCTATTTTATATAAAAGTAGAGAAACATTGCTGACCTGTTAATTGTTGTTTTAAGAGAGACTGAATTGGTTTTATCAAGTCTGGTCTTAACTGATGACTGAGAAATGTCCACATTTTTAGCTGTCGGCTGAGAAATGATGCGTTTTAAACTGAAAATTGAGATTTGATTGAGATATTTTCGTTTGAGTATCGAAAAGTAATTCCTTTTTCATCATCACGCTGCACAATTGGCACCTTTTTTATCCAATCAGAAGTAAACACACGCGTTTTCGCGCACTTCTCGTCAGCTACACAACGAGTTCTTTGATTGGTTCACTGCAATTGTATTGTGTGTGTTCTTTGTGATTGGTCAGCGTTATTACTATGGGTGTGGTTTTACGACACTCAATTAAAAACGGATTTATCAGCAAAACTTACTGATCGCTGAGAAATGACTAAACTTTAAGAGATTACGGAGGTTTCAGAAACCATATCCAGACCCTCTTTCACACGGACAGTTCCGAGCTGTAGTCGGCAACCAAATAATAGTTTTGAAATTAAAAAAAAAAAAAAAACAGGAGAAATATAGAATGATTGCACTACTTACTAACAAATTAAAGCCCATTGAATACTAACTTCATAATATTTCGCCTTTTACGCTTTCTACTAGACTACCATCGTGCGCAAATTGTAAAACCTAGCATATTTAAGTTGACTTGGCATTGATATAACCAAGTCGTTCGAAGCTGGCTCCAGAGTCGTACCCAGTATGAGGCGAATCAGGGCACTTGACCTTTTTTCGGAGGGGTAAAGTAGAACACTGTTAAATATTTAAGAGAACTTAACCATAGGCATTGCCTCAGCCAAAATTTTCAGGTTACGGCCCTGGCGTTCAAGTATTTTCGTCTCCAGCGAAAGAGTCGGAGATCCTAGCCAAGGTTGCTTTGATGCGTTGTCTCTGATGATTGGATATTACTCGCACGCGAAATTCGTAACCTACCAACAGCCAATCAGCAACGACACTTCAACAGAGCCGCGCCATCTTTATGAAATCCCCTTGTGCTCGAATCTCAGACGTTTCTCTAGCGGGCGATGAAAATAGACGTGCAAAGAACCTTTTTTAAACTCAGACTACATGTGATTTTTACATGCGCTCTCACACTCCTCTCATGTCAAAAGCTATGTTTTTCTTCGGTCTACTAAGGCGTTGCTGGATTTGCCGACATCTTTTAGCCTGGCTACCTTGTCAGGCTCGAACCTCATAGTACTTATGGCGTTGGTCATCTTATCCTGTAAACAAAGCAGTTGAAAATAATGCATTAATGATCACCTCGCCAAGAAAATGCCTTGAAAAAATAAACATCACTACAACCAAACATCAGTTGCCTCATAGTCCATTTTGAATTGCAAATTGTAAATTGTATTGTATTTTAATGTAATTAGTAGTTGAAATTCTATAGAAAATTTTACTAAATTATCTTTTAAATTCTATTTCTTCACCGCCCCAGGAGCTTGTAGCTTTCATGGATTGTATTGCGTTGCATTGCATTGCACTGCATTGTATTCATACGAAAAATACTAAAATTGCAGATTCATAATACGATGGAATGGTTGAACACTGGCTTAAAAAGTAAACATCAAAACAAAAGTTGGATAAAAGAATTAAATAATTATACAATGAAACGGAGGAACCTCGGTCTTCGTCGGTTACCATGGAGTCACAAAGCGTGAAAGCAAATTATTAAAGTCCAAAATTAATATGGAAATACGCTAAGTTCCAGAAAAGATACATGTAACACTCGAGAGAAAACAAAATTCATTGAATTTTTACTGACGATTCCTGACCATTCGGTAACGGTCAAAAGGTCACGGCCCTCGCGTGCTATTTTCGGGCTTAGGCCCAGTTCAGACGCCGAACTTCTCATGAGCCGAACCAAATACCTTGAATTAACTACATGAAAAGTTCGGCGTCTGAATCAGTTAAGAACAGCTATTTGAATTTGAAACGGCTCAGCCGGGAATTTCGCCTTCGGAACAGCTTTGATTCATACGCCGTACCTTTTATGTGCCGAACCTTATGCATAAATTATGATAACGTATTTTACAAGCATATTCGGTTTTCGGTTTTTTTTAGAAGCAGTTTTGGTTCAAACTGAATTAATTTCGGCGAATTAAGTTCGACGTCTGAATCAACAGGCGTACTTTTGTTAATTTGGGTCGGTCCAAATCCGAAAGTTCAGCGTCTGAACTGGGCCTTAGAGACTTAATGTTGAAGAAAACCACAAACAAAATTGTACACTGAAGATGTTTATTCTGTTACACGTCCTTCCGCCGGTCGGTACAGCTGAAAATTACAAAATACAAAAGCTCGCGACTCGAACCCGAACCAAATATAAAGTTACAAAGGAAAACAATACAAATCAGCGACGACTTATTTTTTGGGCATCTCCAGGCCTAATCAACACTTTAACATCGATAAAGTAAAAGGCGACGGAACAAGCAAACTTTTCGCCCACACACATAACACACTGCACATCAAGCTGCCGAAAGCACATGGTCGCAAAATCACGTGACCCGCACAAGGGGGGTACAGAGGGGCACGGTAAGGCAAACTGTCCCCAACACTTAAATTATCCCTATTATCAGAGGGTTTGCAACTTTTGGGGGCTCGCTAAAATGACTGAGCCATTCTATTCAAAATCAAAAGAAAAAAAATTGCATACAAGCACTATCCATTCGGGTTTAGTATAAATCTGCTAGCGTTCTGTCACGAATGCTGTTCTCTTACTGGCTACGCTACTCACTATCTATTCTGTGATAGAAGGTGAGTAGCGATTTTCAACAAAATGGCGGCCGCTTCTTCGCTTTTGTGAAGTGTTTTTAGTGTCTGTGAAAAAGATTTGGATAATGTTGTTATTACGTTTTGAACGTCTAGTAGATTTTTGGCTTCGCCCTCATCAACTATCACGCGATAGAAATCGAGAGCGAATAATCTAATTGTTAAATATTCCTCGAACAGGCACCATGGGCTGAACATTATCGCGTCACTTGATCAATTAAGACTTGTTTTGTTTGTTTGTTTGTTTTTTTTCGTTTTCGCTCTTTATTTCTCTTCAGTTCTACATCAAGATTGTTTGTTGTTTTTTTAAAGTACATTACAACATTAGTATATTACTACATTACTACATTACTACATTACTACATTACTACATTACTACATTACTACATTACTACATTACTACATTACTACATTACTACATTACTACATTACTACATTACTACATTACTACATTACTACATTACTAC
>JAHPZR010051809.1:20000-24186 GCA_019787425.1 Platygyra sinensis | reverse complement strand
TTGTCAGCTCGTAAGCACTTAAGCGCTAGAAGCTTCTGGGAAGAATCCAGGTCAGTATTCCATGGCTCAGGCAACGGCTCACTGTGTAAAACAAAGAAAGTAAGAGTGGACGTGTTTGATGTATAGCGATGTTCTTCAGTGTGAACTAACAAGCGAAATCATAATGACGGTAATTGATATAATTTACCGGTGAGGGTCAACGCTGTCAAACATTCTTTGATATCCTTCTATGTGGTTCTTAAAGTCCTCTGCAAACCGTGCAAACTTAGGCTGCCAAGGAACAACGGTATGAGACGTCAGATAGAGAAATACATTACACTAAAATCGTAAACTGCAGGTGGAGTGGTTTCTCATTTAATGACTTTTCGAAGATCCCTGACTACTGTTCCCTAACTTTTTCCTGACAAAAAAGAATTTCCCTAACCAAACAAAAACAAAATTTCAGATATAGAAAGGGCTTCTAGCCTCCCCTAATAGCCGTTCTTTTCACCCGTTCAAAGACAGATAAGGTTTCCACAACTTTTGTCGTTGAGATCACAGCGTACTCGAATATTTCTTCTAGGCCTCAATAGTATTAATTAGCCGTGTTAAATAACTGTTTCAATTCTCCCCGAATCAATATAAAATTCCCCGACTTTTCACTGATCTTTTCCCTGCCTATTTCTAAAGATAATATCGTACGTCGGAAGCCACTTACTTGTAAACGCTTGGCTGGTTTAACCTCGAATTGCTAAGATAATTGGCGTTTTTCAGTTAACATCAAAGGCTTGTAAAGTAAAGTAAGTAAGAACTTTATTTAGGTGTCAAAAACCTTGTAGCCTGGGTGATACCCATACTAATTAGGGGACACAACAAAAAAAGAATGCTAACAGTAATAAAAGTAACAAGTATGTAGTGTTAAAAAATGATCGCTTATTAAAATCTCTAACTAATTTATATATATATAAAGATCATGTGGAGCAGAGAATGCAGCCCTTGCAGCCAAAATAGTGATCAAACTATAACGCCCATTTTATCGTATATGAATCAAACAGTCGGACTTACAAGAATTGGAAGTCGAAGTATTTCGGACCAGGCCTTGTCGGACAGCCAGTCTTGAGCAGGATTCTCAATCTCCTTGGAAACCGTGGAGCCACCAGCTAACAAGAAACGCCACTCGTCCTACAACACAACAGTTAGTACGTTAGCATAACGATATGAAGGTGTGCAGACAGGTAGAACAGCGAGTGAAAGTTGTGGAAAGACCAAGAAATCACTTTGTACTAACCATGTTAATTTTGTTGTCGTTCATCAGAATTCTGACGCACACCAGGAACGAGAATAAGAGTTTGTGTTTTTCAAACAAGCTCCGACATACATTCGAGTATAAACTGAATGTGAAGAAGTCATTAATGTTATCGATTCGCTTATCCACGTTATCTGAAAAGAAAGCAGAAGAAAATTGGAGATATGTTTAAAGGAAGCTTCCTGACTGATAAGAGGAACAAACTAGCCTCAAATGAACCCTTGTAACTGACAAAAAAACACGCTCAGTAATGTGTAAAGAAATCTTGTGGCGGTGATCAGGAATAACTTCCGTAAACATCGTATTCAATACCCTTCGCCACTGTCAGGCATAAATCGGGAGTGCTTAACCTGCATTAAGCAACCAAACTGATGCAAAGTTGAATGGTTGTTGGCAAGAGAAGATCAAGGTAAAAGAGTGAATCCCCCATATAAGCCTAATACCCAAGGTATATCCCATTTGAGGCATTTTTAGACTTGGCGCCAAGTAAGGTAGATTATAGGGTAAGAACTCAAGGAGCAAATAGTAAATCTAGGTACCTGACGCATCAGCGTTAGCTATGCTGTTGAAGAAGATGCCGATAAACCATTCCAGGGAGTATTGGTACATAGGATCTATATTGGCCTGAAAAAAAGAAAATTTATCTTTTTCCGATTACCCTAACACAGTTGTATTCATGATGTTATCTAGAAGTATAATTGTCCTTCATCGGCAACAGTGGCGGCTACGCCGTAAAGAGTGGAGGAAGGATAAATAAATTCAGTTACACTTTCAGAAATATAAAGTGTTCCAGTTTTAAAATAAACTATTTCACATGGCCAGAGGAAGTTTGCACACAGTTATAGTTACCGGCCCTACGTGGCGATCAAATAGCACTTACCAGGTCATAAGTACAGAAGAAAAGAATCTGGGTCCTGACAGCCACAGGGATGTATAGGCTGCGTGTCTCATCGATGTCTTTCTCAGTCTGTTCAGCGATCACTACTTTAGCCTAGAAACAAGCGGGCAAATTTCCTGTTATATACACTACAAAACGTTTCCATGATCAAAGACTCTTGGAAAAGCGCGCTTGTTGCCCCAAGATTTCACGAGGACATTTGTTCTCCTCCAGTTTTGTTTTTCGCGTCACGCTCGATGAACTAAGCGAAAGAGGGAGTACTCGTTGATTACTCTTTGAAAGTAAGAGTCAATAATGAACGTTAGGTACCTGATTTGGATGGCTAAAGAATATTCAAATTACTGACATGGGAATAAGTAAAGTGGGAATGTTAAAGACATAAGCCTCTGTCATACAATTTTCGATTCAGATTGAGCAAGCGTCCAGTTCCTAAAATATCTCAGCATGATAGACTCACCCCGTCTTTCTTCAGCAAGGAAGTTAACAGATAACACGGAACACAGCAACGTGTGTGATGGCATTCGGTTCCCTTCGCTTTTTTCTCTAAAAAGCTCTCATACATTCAGTGGCGACTGTACATTTTAATTTATTATGCCGTTTCCGGACGGCACAGAAAGCATTTGAAACAAGGATACTTCTCACCGGTCCACAGTTTTTTAGGCTTTGGCTGTTTCAGGATCAAGGGGCATTTCACGAACTTCGTACCGGTTTCAACAGGATATACACAGCAGTTTACCTTTGAAAATTGAATCTCTTTCTAGTTACCTTGATTTCCATGGACTTGGCTTTAGATTGCTCCAATGTGTGAATCAAATCTATGTCGTCCACAGGACTTCCTTCTGAGGCCGACAGCTTGTGAAGAATCTTGTCTTCAATTTCCTTCAACTCTTGTCTCATTTTCGCATTGCTGACAATCAACTGATTCTTTGCTTCCTCCAGGTCAGGTCTCTCTTCGGCAACAACTAAAGCTAACAGCTGATCCTCAAGACCGCTTAAGAACGAGAGAAAACCTGATTTTAAATACCATGAACTTTATCAAGAGAGAGAAGATCCATTAGAATCTATGAAAAGGTCTAAAAAAGTTGAATGAAATTCAGTGCCAACCTTTAGATTGTTCTGAACAGATAACTAGACTGAAGAGAAGTAAGATTGAAAAATCGGTTGCTCTACATAACAAGTTAAAGCGAGGGAATATTTTCATCCTCTCCAAAGAAATCTAATTTACAAATAACATTACAGAAGTTATTTCACTAAAAGAAACTGAAAAAAAAAGCTTTTCATGGTTGGAGGGGCAGTCGTTTTGAGGATGGCGTTAGGAATGAGCCAATTTTTGCCACAAAATAGTTAATAACACTTGGCTATTTTTGCTTCGCCTAAAAGATAAAAGTCGGTAAGCCGAGCCTGTTTTTTAAATTGGCACAAACGTCTGGAAAAAGATAGCTCAGAGACGAAGATAACCCTGCTAGCAAGGAAAAGTCATCTTTAAACAAACAGACTCTAACTCTCGAAGCTTATTTAACTTTAACAATAAGAATGTTTGGTACCGTGACAGATCCACTTACCCTGGCGACAGTGTAAAGTTGACAATGGTGATCTTTGTGGACACCTCTGGTGTGTAGTGAGGGTTAGGAAGCTTTGTAGTGATGTAAAACTTGAAGTCATCATGGTAAGGGATAATGGCGTCTCCGAGTTTGATCACTGTGCTACCCGATTGCTTGAATGTCTAAAGGAAAAAAAAAAAAATCATTACCACCAAATTCGACTGATTAATTCTAAACTTAACTCCGATCCTTTAGCTCACGAGGAGCTCTAAAACTAACGGTAATTAGTAGAATTCTACTAGTATACTAATGCAAATGCTGCAATCTGATTGGCTGAGCTACTCGTATACTATCAGCCATTAGAGTACAGTGGCTGCCGGTTGTCCACGAAATGCAATATTTTTATAGTTCTTCCGAAGTTTTGGAAGGAATTTTAGATGTAGACGGGTAATTAAATTTCTG
>JAHPZR010051809.1:0-12500 GCA_019787425.1 Platygyra sinensis | reverse complement strand
TCTGATTGGTCGGCTTTGGTAAATCACGATGGTCTTCTGAATTAACATAGTTGTCTGATAATGTCGTGTAAATGATTTTTGCTAACTCTAATCACCTGTCTGCTTGACTGCAAGGAGAAATTAATCTTTTTTTTTCTGCACAATTCACAGTTTTCTAAACAGACTAAACACTTTTATACGCGTTTACACAGCAATCGTACACAGATGACGAGAAAATCTTAGCAATTGTCTAGAAATTCTCCCCGTCTCACATGCCAGTAACTGATGAAATAGCCCTCAGCTGGCTGCTAGTTCGTAAAAACATTTGAATGCGAGACAGGCACTCAGAAAACCAATTAAATAAGCAATAAATCAGTAAATTAAAGTGGTTCTAAGCCCTAAGGAAGTAAGCAAAGCTGGAAGGAAATCCCCGAATCCTCGCCCTCCGGCCACTACGTTGATATATGCACTGGTGAAAAAGATTTCTTTTTATCGCAACTATATTGTTTTGTGTTTTCTTCTTTTTCTTCGGAAGATGCCGAGTACAGAGGAATCCTGATTTCTAGAACCTCCGCGGCAGAACTTGAACCAAAATTAGTCTCCATTAGAATTATTTTATTGTGGTTAAACCTCCAATATCTTGAACACAAATTTAAACTCAGTACACTAAGGCTAATTCACATTCGTTTACAAGACAACTAAAATGTATTTTCCTGTCAGTTCTCCTGGTTAATCTTTATACAATCCCCTTAATGTTAGTTTTGAAAATTTTTTGGCACAACAGGACATTGCTGATAAGTTATGGCACCAAGCGCAAAGGCCTTACTTTAATTGAAAATATCAGTCCGAGGTATTGACAGGACAAATAAAAAACACCAAGGGCTTATACTCTCCCAGTATGGTTCCGATTCTACTTGGTTATAACTGAAAAGATGATCTATCACACGCATGAACTGTTAAGAAAAAAAACCCACATCACAAGCTGGAAAGGCACTATAATCTTCAAGTGCGTAATTCTTCTTAATAGCAGTCTTAGAGTTTACTCCACTTAAACGTTTCAGAAAAGAAGAAGGAACTTGGATTATAAAAAAAACAAAAGAACCTTTTATGAGGTACTTGGTTATAAAAGGATGATCTATTACACGCATTAACTGTTAAGAAAAAAATCCCACATCACAGGCTGGAAAGGCACTATAATCTTCATGTACATAATTCTGATGAATAGCTGTCTTAGAGTTTACTCCAATTTGACGCTTTCAAAAAAGAAAAAAGTTCCATTAACACAGAAACAAAGGAACCTTTTACTTACAAGATATCTCCTGGTGAAAAGTAAACCATACAAATTATAAGACCTTTCACAAAATGTCTGGTCCAATACTTGAAAAATATAGACCAGGCAATAGAGCAATCTTATCGGTCGGTTTTGATAAATGGTTTTCTGAATTAAATTCGTCGTCTGATTATGTCTCGTAAATGATTTTCGTTAAACTCTAATCACCTGGGTACATGACTACAAGGAAAATTGATTTTAAATTAAAAAACTTTTTATTTTCTTTCAGCACATTTCTTCACAATTACTAACAACAATACAACAGCAATTATACACAGATGACGAGAAAGTCCAAGCGATTGTGGAAAAGAATCCTCGCCATATCATGTCAGTAAATGAAATGTCCCACAGCTAATTCGTAAGAAAACTTTTTAAAGCGACGGCAGGCACTAAGAATACTAATTAAATAAGAAATAAATCGGTAAATTAAGGTAATTCCCCTGAAATAAAACTGACAATAGATTTTCTTTCAAACTTTGCCCACTGAATATTTATCATATTAGAACTTCAATTTTGAAATAAAAAAGGGGGGTGCCCATACTCATTAAGGAGCACTGGGGCATTGAAAATGACCCATTTTGGCAATATTTAACGCTTATTACAAGAACGCATTCCCAGTAATAATAGTAAATTTTTGTGACCGAGACTCATGAGAACACGCATTAAACTAGAGTCAATGCGTTGTGTCGGACACAAATAAACTTTTTAAGTTTGATTTAGACAGAAAGCTGAATCCTTGATGAAAATTTCAACCAATTTCTTGACATGGTTACCATAGGGCAAAATAGAAAAGACCACAGTTTACTTGCTATTTATTCAATTTTCAGAAATAGAAATCAGGTCAGTCTTTCCTCAAGCAAAGTTTATGATAAGTTGATTACAATGACTGGAAAAAAAATTGGGTGCCCATGCTCGTTGGTGAGCTATAGCCATTTTTCAACTGAAAGAGCTCAATATTAAGGCAAATCCGCCATGTTTTCAGTGTGCACGTGCACGAGAGCGCGCTAAATGACGCCATAAATTATGCGCAGAAAGGATGCGCAGTGCAATTGTGAGGAATAACCTTAAAGCGCTCCTAAGTCCTTAGGGAGTACAATGTAAGCAAAACTGGAAGGCAATCTCTGAACTCGCGTCCTCCCCTCTCGTTGATATGCACTGGTAAAAAGATTTGTTTTTAACGCTACTATTGTTTTTGTTTCTTCTTTTTTTTCCGATGATGTACAGAACAGAGGAATCTTGATTTCTCCAGCCTCCGCGGCATAAGTCGAACTTGATCAATTTTCGTTCTCCTTGGAAGTTTGAGAAATTGGGAGTCCACTGTATAAAGCAAATAGCCGGTTCAGTTTCATGGCATTCATTCAAGCTGATCTGTCGACTGTGCCAGGAATTCTCCCCGCGCTGTCTAGCGTGTTAGCAGGTGCAGTGTCCTCGTTTACCTTTCCCCAACGCAAAATTCTAACAAACGCCTTTCGAAAGTTAGGTAAACGCCAGGCGTAAAGAAATGGATTTAGCGCCGACGAACCCAACACGAAGACGAACTGAAGATCTCGAAGAACGTGGATTGCATAACAACTGCAGGACGAGCACAGGTTCATAACGTATATCATGACACAAGACGGAGTGTAACAACACAGAAACAAGCCCAGCATCAACATGAATGCTTTGGTGACATTCCTCTCGTTAGCAGCAGTTCGAGCTCTCGCTCGATTTTCTTCAGTTTGTGAGCTGTTTCGCACCATTTCCAACTCTGACACCTGGGCTCTCATACTTCGCAAAAACCCAACATAAGTAACCAGGAATACGACAAAAGTCAACGCGATGGCAGTGTTTGCAAATACAAACGCGTACAGCAAATATCCGGACTCCAGGTAAACAAAGGGCAAACTGCACGACACGAACCAAATCAGAGCCACGATTCCTGCCGCTCGTTTGGTGCCAAACCTTGCCCTGTATTGAAGAGGATAGGTTATCGCTGTAAAGCGATCCTCAGTCAAAGCAGCCAAGTTCAACACGGACGCTGTACAAGAGATAAAATACGACATGTGAACGAGCCAAATGTAATTGATCTTCAGGGAAAATCCCTCGCGAAAGTGAAGCCAAACCGAAATGGGTTCCGTCACCATGCCGACGATCAAATCTGAAACGGCAAGACTTACTACGAAGAAAGTAAACGGCGACTTGAGGCGTTTGTACGGGTCTTTCAACACAGCAAGACAGACCAAGAAATTTCCAGGGACGGTGACAATGGCGAGAATTAAAGATAGAGATGCTGTTATGAACGAGAGAGCTGTAGGCGCAGGCACCCCTTCACACGAATTCGCAACGACAGCCATTTTCCGACAACTCTCTCGCCGGATGTCGAAACCAGCCCAATGTTTCAGGCCACCAAACTCGGAGAAAGTAAATTAGTTTTCGCTCCTCAACTAACTGATAATTGTCAAGCTCTTTAATTGAAATCTAGCAGCGTTTACCCAAGTTCTAATTCGATTGGTGTGAAGTCGCGAGATCTTTTCTTTTTCCTCGATGAGAATTTCCAACAACTGCTGTTTTAATAGAATTCGCTTTCAACAAGCCAAACTAGAAGTTGTTAGAGATCGCCTTCTAGTGATACGAAAGCACAATGGCAGCTGTTCAAAGACAGTTCTCTGTTCGTTAGTATAACTTGATGAGATGACGCTTTACAACTTGTCACAAGTCAGTTTCGCACCTCCATTTAAAGTCGCTTTCGTTTCAGACCACGCCTCGTGGACTTAACACAGCAAACTTACAATTAAATATGTGACGGGCTTGTATTTAAAACCAAGCTATGTTCGAGGGCTAAAGGGCCGAAACGTTCAGCTACAGCTGTCAGTATCTCAATTGGCGTCAAATTGCCACTGTCACTAACTTTTTTTTACGACGCAAATAATGTCCCTGATAATTTATTTACCATTTCACTTTGTCGGAAATGGAATGTTAATGAAAAGGCCCGGATATAATTTCAACCTGCTATTCAAAGAAAATAGCATAAACAGTGAACACATCACTTTGAACTTCTGACTCCAGTTGTTGCATGTAATTGTCTCTTGAAGTAGTTTCTTGTTTGTGACGCAGTGTTTTCCAAATTTTCTAAGATGCGTTAAATAAACTGACTATTTTTAGGATTAAGTGCTTACTTCGGATAGCAAACGTAATAACTAAAAAACCAAACATTATGGTCTCGCGATACTCCCAGCTCAAAACCTAAACTATGAGAACTTAAAATGATGTTGTGCAATATTTCAAGTTGGAGTTTTTTTCAGTTGATCCTTTTAAGCACGCTCATTCAGAATTTACAGTGAGGACACTCGAACCGTGAACACTTGATATTTGTTTGTACATTTTTTTAGTGACTATAGAATGCGGGCTCGACCTTTTGATAAGAGTATTTAATGTTTTTACACTTACAAAATGCGAAACATGTAACACTATACATCATAAGAAGAACCATTATTTCTTAATTGTCAAAAAAAAAATGTACAGAAAAATGTCAAGTGTTCACGGTTCGAGTGTCCTTACTGTAAATGAGTCAAACGTTTTGATAACTAAATCAATCAATTTTGTTGAACGTGACATATTGAGGAGAGTGCGTCATTGCCTTAAGATTGTACAAATCACTTTTAGGTGAGAATTGCTTCTACTGTTGAAAGATTGGCATCTAAGCAAAAAAAATCACCGTGAAAATGTTTTAATGAAAGGTTGAGAGAAAAGAAAGGGACAAAAAAAATATTAATTGGGAATTAGTTCTCTTTCCGTGTTTCGGCTACTTGCTACACACACACACGAAATTATATTTAAAAACAATTTCCAATAATAACTAGAGGGAGAAATGTACAACACCGGCAGGTGTGGATTCAAACAACCCTGGAAAACAATGCAAGAGTATACTCTGCACTTACGTTTAAAATCACAAGAAACAAATTTCCGAGTGATTGCTAGTTGTCAAAGGTTGACAGATATGGTAAAAATGACAGGAAGTCCTTGAGAAATTGTGAAGTTATCGATTCAGCCAAAAATAAATTGTGTTGCCCTTTAAAAAATGAATTTTTACTCTAAGTCAGAAACCACTCCTTGCTTCAGCTGCTGTTTCAGGTTCAAAAGTTCGTAATTTCTCAGGTTCGAAACCAAGAATTTTGTTTTAATTTTGTTACCGTCGTTTGGTCCCATCGTCTTTTAGTCCATAAAACTGATAACGGGTACGCGCGTGCTGACATAGATAGATATATAAATAACTGCTTGCAAATAGAGCTGCTTAAAACATGTCTACAATAATTAAGAATGATGACACAGCCATCACGTTTTACGTTTAAGAAAATCAGGGCAAATCAGTTGATGGCTGTTCATGAAATTTTTCTCGATACGAAACATAATGAGTATTTTATTTTTGGGTACTAGGAATGACAACTTCTTCAGTGCATATTTAAGCTCTTGCGTGGTTTGCCAAAAGTGTTTCACATGTAATAACTGATTCACTGCAACTGAAGATATCTTCTCATTATGACTTGACAGTTTTTTTATGGTTCAATAATATTAACTCATTAAACATTCAGCACGAAACTGGACCAAGCTGAAAGGCAATAAGCAGAAGAGAGTTACAAAGCAATACATCTGAATACAACCGCAAAAGCATTTTGGATCTCTCATTAAATACTACAGACATTCGTATTTAAGCTATATATGAGCGAGCATTGCTTTTATAACCAAGTCACAGAACGGACTCTCCTTGCAAGGTCATTTTCTTCGGGGAACAAAATATTTTTCAATGTCCTTCCGGGATAACTACATCAACACATCTACCATAGACCTCCAACCGCTCTATTGAAATCAAACGAACTTTTTTCTTTTGAAATAATGCTCTTAAGGCGTGTGTATTTATCTAGGAAGACTCATCTTAAAACCTTTGCAAGAAACACTCACAGATTAAAACTACACTACAGCTAATACACATTTGCTTACAAGATATCTAAAAAGTATCTTTTCGAAGGACGTGATAGAAAGCGATCTACAATACGTTTGTCAATTCTCCTCGCTATAATACCTTTACCTCCCCTTTAATGTCAGTTTTAAAAATTTTGTGGTACAAATAGGCAATGGATATATCTTATGAACCAAGCGCGAAGGCTTTACTTGAAAAATATCAGTCCAAGGTATTGACAGAACAAACAAAAAATGACCAAGGGCCAAGAAAGGTCACAACAAAAAATGGTGATATATTACTCGACGGAACTATTAAGAAAAAAAACGTACGATCTGATTAATAGTCGTCTTACGCTCGAAGGAAAGAAAGTTGGATTAACACAAAAACAAAAGAACTAAAATAACCTTTTACGTGCAAGATAATTCCTGGTGAAAAGTGTGCCATAAAAAGCACAAGACCATTCGGCAGAGTGCCTGATCCAATATTTGAAAAATATAAACCCGCAAGAGAGCAATCTAATTGGTTGATTTATAAACCACGTGCAAAGGTCTTAGTTGGAAATATCGGACCAAGGCATTGACAGTAGAAACAAAAAAGATCAAGAGATTATACTCTCTCTCGATTCTACTTAGTTATCAAAAGATGATCTATTACACGCCTAAACTGCTACGAAAAAACTCCCACGATAACAAGCTGGAGAGGCACTATAATCTTCATGTGCGTAAATCCGATTAAAAGCCGTCTTAGAGTTTACTCCAATTTGACGTTTTCAGAAAAGAAGGAAACGAAAGTTAGATTTTAAAAAAAATACAAAAAGAACCTTTTATGTCGTACTTGGTTATCAAAAGATGATCTGTTACACGCCTGAACTGTTAAAAAAAATCCCACGATCACAGGCTGAACAGGCATTATAATCTTTTTGTTTATTTTGTTTAGGTTATTAAGCTACCTTTTAAAAATCAATTCTGTAAACATATTTATCCCCGGATGTTAATGACTGTATTTTATTTATAGTTTATTCCTGTCATGATTTATAGTCTTTTATTTGAAGCTTACAAATTGCCGTTTATTTTTCTTTTTATTTTTTTTTCTTCCTGCACAACTCGCCTCGACTAGCTTACGCTATATGCGAGTTGTACATGTTCTCAGTTTTAAGTGTTAATTATTAATAAAGTTTATTTGTTTGTTTGTTTGTTTGTTTTTGGGCATAATTCTGATGAAAAGCCAATTTGACGTTTACAAAAAGGAAAAGAAAGTTGGATTAAAACAAAAATAAAAGAACCTTTGATGAACAAGATATCTCCTCGTAAAAAGTAAGCCACAAAAGGCAAACTACGAGACCATTCTGCAGAGTCCCTGGTCCAATACTTACAAAACATAGACTGGCAATAGAGCGATCTGATTGGTGGGTTTTGGTAAATCACGATGGTCTTCTGAATTAACATAGTTGTCTGATAATGTCGTGTAAGTGATTTTTGCTAACTCTAATCACCTGTCTGCTTGACTGCAAGGAGAAATTAATCTTTTTTTTTCTGCACATTTCACAGTTTGCTAAACAGACTAAACACTTTTATACGCGTTTACACAGCAATCATACACAGATGACGAGAAAATCTTAGCAATTGTCTAGAAAAATTCTCCCCGTCTCACATGCCAGTAACTGATGAAATAGCCCTCAGCTGGCTGCTAGTTCGTAAAAACATTTGAATGCGAGACAGGCACTCAGAAAACCAATTAAATAAATTAAATTAAAGCGGTTCTAAGCCCTAAGGAAGTAAGCAAAGCTGGAAGGAAATCCCCGAATCCTCGCCCTCCACTACGTTGATATATGCACTGGTGAAAAAGATTTCTTTTTATCGCAACTATATTGTTTTGTGTTTTCTTCTTTTTCTTCGGAAGATGCCGAGTACAGAGGAATCCTGATTTCTAGAACCTCCGCGGCAGAACTTGAACCAAAATTCGTCTCCATTAGAACTTATTTTATTGTGGTTAAACCTCCAATACCTTGAACACAAATTTAAACTCAGTACACTAAGGCTGATTCACATTCGTTTACAAGACAACTAAAATGTATTTTCCTGTCAGTTCTCCTGGTTAATCTTTATACAATCCCCTTAATGTTAGTTTTGAAAATTTTTTGGCACAACAGGACATTGCTGATAACTTATGGCACCAAGCGCAAAGGTCTTACTTTAATTGAAAATATCAGTCCGAGGTATTGACAGGACAAATAAAAAACACCAAGGGCTTATACTCTCCCAGTATGGTTCCGATTCTACTTGGTTATAACTGAAAAGATGATCTATCACACGCATGAACTGTTAAGAAAAAAAACCCACATCACAAGCTGGAAAGGCACTATAATCTTCAAGTGCGTAATTCTTCTTAATAGCAGTCTTAGAGTTTACTCCACTTAAACGTTTTCAGAAAAGAAGGAAAGGAAACTTGGATTATAAAAAAAACAAAAGAACCTTTTATGAGGTACTTGGTTATAAAAGGATGATCTATTACACGCATTAACTGTTAAGAAAAAAATCCCACATCACAGGCTGAAAAGGCACTATAATCTTCATGTACATAATTCTGATGAATAGCTGTCTTAGAGTTTACTCCAATTTGACGCTTTCAAAAAAGGAAAAAGTTCCATTAACACAGAAACAAAGGAACCTTTTACTTACAAGATATCTCCTGGTGAAAAGTAAACCATACAAATTATAAGACCTTTCACAAAATGTCTGGTCCAATACTTGAAAAATATAGACCAGGCAATAGAGCAATCTTATTGGTCGGTTTTGATAAATGGTTTTCTGAATTAAATTCGTCGTCTGATTATGTCTCGTAAATGATTTTCGTTAAGGTCATTCCCCAGTATTGCATTGCGCATCCCTACTGCGCATAGTTTTACGCGTGATTAGCGCGCGCGCATTAGAAAATGGCGGCTTTTTCTTTACGACTGGACCTCGCCGAAGAGGTAAATCGTCATTTTCTCGAAAACGACTACGGTGACCTATCATTTTTTTCTGTCGTTTTGAATTGAGTAGTAAATTTCTCTATGTAAAATAAATATGGGCCAATTCTCAGTTTTGAGAAAAAAACAATCGTCGGAAACGTGAATTTTGCAAGCAATCGTGGTGCTTTTATAAGGATTTATATGGTATAAACGAGGTGCTGTTGCTCCTAAACGAACATGGGGACCCCTCACTTTTATTTCCAAATTTAAGTTCCTATAATATAAACAATCAATTGGCAAAGTTTGAGAAAAATCTCAGTTTAGGTTCTATTTCAGTGGAATGACCTTAAACTCTAATCACCTGGGTACATGACTACAAGGAAAATTGATTTTAAAATAAAAAACTTTTTATTTTCTTTCAGCACATTTCTTCACAATTACTAACAACAATACAACAGCAATTATACACAGATGACGAGAAAGTCCAAGCGATTGTGGAAAAGAATCCTCCCCATATCATGTCAGTAAATGAAATGTTCCACAGCTAATTCGTAAGAAAACTTTTTAAAGCGACTGGCAGGCACTAAGAATACTAATTAAATAAGAAATAAATCGGTAAATTAAGGTAATTCCCCTGAAATAAAACTGACAATAGATTTTCTTTCAAACTTTGCTCACTGAATATTTATCATATGAGAACTTCAATTTTGAAATAAAAAAGGGGGGTGCCCATACTCATTAAGGAGCACTGGGGCATTGAAAATGACCCATTTTGGCAATATTTAACGCTTATTACAAGAACGCATTCCCAGTAATAATAGTAAATTTTTGTGACCGAGACTCAAGAGAACACGCATTAAACTAGAGTCAATGCGTTGTGTCGGACACAAATAAACTTTTTAAGTTTGATTTAGACAGAAAGCTGAATCCTTGATGAAAATTTCAACCAAATTTCTTGACATGGTTACCATAGGGCAAAATAGAAAAGACCATAGTTTACTTGCTATTTATTCAATTTTCAGAAATAGAAATCAGGTCAGTCTTTCCTCAAGCAAAGTTTATGATAAGTTGATTACAATGACTGGAAAAAAAATTGGGGCGTCCATGCTCGTTGGTGAGCTATAGCCATTTTTCAACTGAAAGAGCTCAATATGAAGGCAAATCCGCCATGTTTTCAGTGTGCACGTGCACGAGAGCGCGCTAAATGACGCCATAAATTATGCGCAGAAAGGATGCGCAGTGCAATTGTGAGGAATAACCTTAAAGCGCTCCTAAGTCCTTAGGGAGTACAATGTAAGCAAAACTGGAAGGCAATCTCTGAACTCGCGTCCTCCCCTTTCGTTGATATGCACTGGTAAAAAGATTTGTTTTTAACGCTACTATTGTTTTTGTTTCTTCTTTTTTTCCGATGATGTACAGAACAGAGGAATCTTGATTTCTCCAGCCTCCGCGGCATAAGTCGAACTTGATCAATTTTCGTTCTCCTTGGAAGTTTGAGAAATTGGGACTCCACTGTATAAAGCAAATAGCCGGTTCAGTTTCATTGCATTCATTCAAGCTGATCTGTCGACTGTGCCAGGAATTCTCCCCGCGCTGTCTAGCGTGTTAGCAGGTGCAGTGTCCTCGTTTACCTTTCCCCAACGCAAAATTCTAACAAACGCCTTTCGAAAGTTAGGTAAACGCCAGGCGTAAAGAAATGGATTTAGCGCCGACGAACCCAACACGAAGACGAACTGAAGATCTCGAAGGACGTGGATTGCATAACAACTGCAGGACGAGCACAGGTTCATAACGTATATCATGACACAAGACGGAGTGTAACAACACAGAAACAAACCCAGCATCAACATGAATGCCTTGGTGACATTCCTCTCGTTAGCAGCAGTTCGAGCTCTCGCTCGATTTTCTTCAGTTTGACACCTGGGCTCTCATACTTCGCAAAAACCCAACATAAGTAACCAGGAATACGACAAAAGTCAACGCGATGGCAGTGTTTGCAAATACAAACGCGTACAGCAAATATCCGGACTCCAGGTAAACAAAGGGCAAACTGCACGACACGAACCAAATCAGAGCCACGATTCCTGCCGCTCGTTTGGTGCCAAACCTTGCCCTGTATTGAAGAGGATAGGTTATCGCTGTAAAGCGATCCTCAGTCAAAGCAGCCAAGTTCAACACGGACGCTGTACAAGAGATGAAATACGACATGTGAACGAGCCAAATGTAATTGATCTTCAGGGAAAATCCCTCGCGAAAGTGAAGCCAAACCGAAATGGGTTCCGTCACCATGCCGACGATCAAATCTGAAACGGCAAGACTTACTACGAAGAAAGTAAACGGCGACTTGAGGCGTTTGTACGGGTCTTTCAACACAGCAAGACAGACCAAGAAATTTCCAGGGACGGTGACAATGGCGAGAATTAAAGATAGAGATGCTGTTATGAACGAGAGAGCTGTAGGCGCAGGCACCCCTTCACACGAATTCGCAACGACAGCCATTTTCCGACAACTATCTCGCCGGATGTCGAAACCAGCCCAATGTTTCAGGCCACCAAACTCGGAGAAAGTAAATTAGTTTTCGCTCCTCAACTAACTGATAATTGTCAAGCTCTTTAATTGAAATCTAGCAGCGTTTACCCAAGTTCTAATTCGATTGGTGTGAAGTCGCGAGATCTTTTCTTTTTCCTCGATGAGAATTTCCAACAACTGCTGTTTTAATAGAATTCGCTTTCAACAAGCCAAACTAGAAGTTGTTAGAGATCGCCTTCTAGTGATACGAAAGCACAATGGCAGCTGTTCAAAGACAGTTCTCTGTTCGTTAGTATAACTTGATGAGATGACGCTTTACAACTTGTCACAAGTCAGTTTCGCACCTCCATTTAAAGTCGCTTTCGTTTCAGACCACGCCTCGTGGACTTAACACAGCAAACTTACAATTAAATATGTGACAGGCTTGTATTTAAAACCAAGCTATGTTCGAGGGCTAAAGGGCCGAAACGTTCAGCTGCAGTTGTCAGTATCTCAATTGGCGTCAAATTGCCACTGTCACTAACTTTTTTTACGACGCAAATAATGTCCCTGATAATTTATTTACCCTTTCACTTTGTCGGAAATGGAATGTTAATGAAAAGGCCCGGATATTTCTAAGATGCGTTAAATAAACTGACTATTTTTAGGATTAAGTGCTTACTTCGGATAGCAAACGTAATAACTAAAAAACCAAACATTATGGTCTCGCGATACTCCCAACTCAAAACCTAAACTATGAGAACTTAAAATGATGTTGTACAATTTTTCAAGTTGGA
>JAHPZR010051808.1:27500-37500 GCA_019787425.1 Platygyra sinensis | reverse complement strand
TTCTTTGCTAGCTAAGGTAATGAATGTTTTTTTCTTTTTAAATGAAGAAAACTAAAACTGAACCTTCTAAAACCTGATCCCTCGTTAAATTTTATTTCTGTCTGTCACAATTGTTTTCACACCCTCTCAAGAATCTGACGTCCTGGTGGAAACCTCCAGAATACATACACTGAACCCCTGGCCGGACTGAACCGACGGCAATCTCTTTCAGCGAACGGAGACGATTTTTTTTCAGACCCGACAGTTATTATTCACGGTAGTTTACTGAGTCAGTTACAACCTAGCTTTGTTCACTTACAGACATGAACAATTATTTTACATAATAAGATGCAAATAGGACTTTGTCGCTCTGTGTACTGAACTAAAATAATTCACGTCTAGGAACTTGTTTGCTTCAGTAAGTGCCCTAGCATCTTTCAACACAGCACGGAATTGAACGTCAGCTTTCAGGGGCTTTGTATTGATTCTACTGCAATTGCCTACCGACTTGATTGATGTAAGCTCTGCCGGTCGAAGACGCGTCAAACCGAACCGACACCGCTAGTTAAAATATAATACAACAGTCTGAATTGTTTGTCTATCAAGGCAGTTGTTGATGGTCTTCACTCTTGCAGAACTCTGCTGCGGTGAACCGCGATGATTCTTGAAGAAGCTGAAAAAGAGTCCATGCTGACGGAAAGGTTTTCTCCAAAGCATCGTCAGGGCCGCTGTCTATTGCTAGTAATAGCTATAGCTTGCATTATTCTGTTCTTAGTAATTGGAATAGTCGCGGGGTACTTCATTGGAAGAAAGGCTGTGGGTAGATGTGAAGCTAGGCTACATTCAACTCCTTCGCAAAGCGGCCACATGGATTTGACAAAGATTCACAAGGATGCTGTCGACATGGTCTCCACAGCTCAACTCAGAGACTTTCTAAAGTAAGTAATCTAAATTTGTCTACGACATATTTTGTAATAAATTTTGGTACTGTTCTGTCAAATTTTGTAGTCAGCTTGACGTCTCCCTACAACTTTGGTCAATCGAGAGCGAAGAGGCTGATGACAGCTTATTTCCCTTCAACTCAAACTGATTTCGCTCATGGGAGCACTCTTGGGACTTATTCTATTTTCGTGGGACATGGGCCAGGTTGATTGGAGTTCAATGAATGAGTAACGTACGCGGGTGCGGACACTATTTTGGCTCATCGTGCGTAACGAGTCAACGAAATATTATTGAGGCACTTAGATTCAGACCTAAAAATTTTTGCAAGGACCACCGTGCGTGACACAACAGAATTACTGGATCCTCTCGCTGTAGAGGATCAAAGCAACTATCTAAGTTGAATAATAGACGAAAATAAGCAAGGCTGATAAGAATATATTTTCCATTATTTTGGAAGGCACGGCCTTCCTTCTTCAGGGTGTTACAGAGAATGACTATAGTTTTTAACGTTACAAATTTAAAATATGGGAACTGATACGATATGACAAGAGAAAAGATAAATATTAACAAGAGACTGAGTGACAGGGCTAAGTAATAAGGAACGATGAAAAAATAACGTAAGAATTCTGAAAAATTTAAAAATATGGGAAAACGTTACAGCCTGAAATGTAGTAATTAGCAGCTATAAACTGTACAAATGACCTAACCATAGAAAGCTAATGCTAAAGAAACACACTAAGTTTCATCTTTCTTATTAAGGGGGGATTCTGCCTGATTAGGAGTGATATCTGAAGTAGTTTTAAAAGGGGATTGTTAAGATTAATTTGGGTTGGGAACACTACCCACAAAGGCCACCTTGAGCGATGTCAAAACAGCCTTCGGGTAAAATCCCGCCTTAAATCTATCATTATCAGAAAATTCAAGCTGTCAACAGTTTCAAGTTAATCAACACGCTTGCCGAATTTGGACACGAAAAGTGTAAATACAATAGCAGAGGAACGAAAACAAAACTTGCTTACTTGGGCACCAAAACGAGGCTCGTGAGAGAAGAAGAAATACTCCAATAAGGGAGCAAATGAGGCTTTTTGCTTCAAATATAAAGAAATGGCAATAAGAACACATTGGAGCTCCCTCGTGCGGGTGAACCGGTGAGGGTGGGACTCTGCAGAGACTCTGCTCCCCATATTTCAGCCCCATGAGGGGTGTTAGGGGGGAGCAGAGAAGGGGGAGCATTTTACTCAAATGATTTTTTTAGATTTTTTCATTGTTATATAAACATGTTGAAATGCTTTTATAACTTGTATCAATAATAGTGGACTGTATTTGGTCCGGATAATTGGATGTAGATGCAGAGAAAGCTCCGTAATCAGTTATTAGGAGTGGGGGGGATTCTACCTGATTATGATATGGTGAAATTTGAAGTCGTTTTAAAGGGAATTGTTAAGATTAAAATGGGTTGGGAACACTACCAGACAGTTGACCCCCTTAAAAAAGAGCTCCAGGTTAATAGGGGACTGTTGGGTGTCCGTCTATTAATTCTTCACTTCAATTTTCAATTTTCCAAATCCATCAAATCTTCAACATTTCAATATTTTCCTCAATTTAACCTATCCGTTAAGAAAACTATCTCAGAATGCCCAAAAATCGCACAAAAATTTACACAATTAAACCGCAAAACATTGGTGAATGTTCCAAATGATGTGAAGTATATATGAAATAATTCATATTTGAACTGCGGTTGTAGATGCGTGAAGTGAAGAATGATTATCGCAGTTAATTTTCCAATTTAAGCAACTGGAAAGAAGAAGCCTGAAAAAAATTCATTGCTGCAACGGGATTTGAACCCGTGACCTCCGCGAATATCGGTGCGATGCTCTACCAACTGAGCTATGAAGTCACACATTTGGAGAGTGGGTGTTACAGAGAATCACCCTAGTTTTAGTTTTTATGGGAAATACGATATGACTAGTAAAAAGAAAAATAATAACAAAAGACTGATAGACAGGGCTAAGTAACAAGTAACGTAAAAATTCAAAAATTTTAAAATATGGGAAAACGTTAAATAAATAAATAAATAAATTAATTAAATAATTATTAAATAAATAAATTAAATTAATAAATAAATAGACTGATTTATTATTAAATCACATCGCAGTAACCTGAAAAGTAGTAATGAACAGCTATAATTAGTACAAATGACCTAACTAAGCTGTTGCAAAAGAAACGTGCCCGGGAAACGTGCTAAGTTTCGTCTTTCTTATTTAGACCATGCGGTTCAAGGGTTTGGCCTCTTTCAATGAGATATGCTTCTCTTGCTTTACGTACGCTGTCACGATTAGATTTCACGAGTTCAAGAGGAATAAGTTGCATGTCAATAGCGTTGTGATTGTTACACAAAAAATGTTCGGATACTGTGGTGGGCTTAGAGCTGTTAGCAGTGTTAGTTTGTTTGTCAACAGGTGTACGAGTTGTAGCGTTACACGAGCCAACCACGAGCCCAAGTCAACCACGAGTCAGGTAATTTTTTTTTTTATTTTACCCCGAAAAAAAAATCGATAAAACTTCTGAATATCAAGAGAAAATATAGCTGAATATAGATTGTTAACAACAGGATGTTTTGTTAACAGGCTCAACTCGATCGCGACTCGCGCCGGCAATCTTGTACAGTGGAACCTCGATTTAACGAACCTCTATTTAACGAAGTCCTCGATATAACAAACAACACTCTATGTCCAGGCCAAAATTACAGTAAAATGTATGGAATAGAACCTCGATATAACGAACCTCGATATAACGAACCTCGATATAACGAACATAATCCTGAAGCCCACACGTAAAATATACCTCGATATAACGAATTACAATGTCAACGCGCGACAGAAGATAAACGCTGAACAGATCAACAGTCAGCAAATCCTTTTTATCCTTATAGACCCTTTGCATAAATGGCGCCTAAATTTGAATAACAATACTTGGTACATCCTTAGCCTCACGTTCATGTTTCAACACAAAGGAAATTTCACATGAGTATGAGGCTAAGGATGTACCAAGTATTGTTATTCAAATTTAGACGCCATTTATGCAAAGGGTCTCGTAAAGAGACAGCAACCTTTCAGTCAACGGCTTATTATATGTTATAGACATTGACACTATGGTATTTCCACAGAAGTCACCTGTGTTACAAATCAATCATCAACTATGACCTCGATATAACGAACATTTTGGTCGTTTCCCCTCAAATTCGTTATATCGAGGTTTTCGATATAACGAACCCTCAATTTAAGTGGGACATTTAACGAACAAATTTGGCCGGTCCCCAGCGACTTCGTTAAATCGAGGTTCCACTGTTGTTGTAGTCTTACGCAACATATATTCAGAGGAACCACCTTATTTGCTGTGCCCATTGCCGATTATCAAGGTACAATTGTCTTATCTAAATAGTGAGTGACATGAATCTAGCTGACTATCTATTGACTCATAGAAAACTTGAACGATATTACCGGAGCCGGCCCTGCTACTAGATTGATCTACAACTCCTCCATGCTTTGTTAGTAGCCAACTGGTCAGCCTCCTGCTAGTTGGGATTCTTAGCAAGTTTCAGTTTAATTTACAGTATTGTTAGCATATTTCAGCTGTGCTAACCACGTTCCCCAGTATTGCATTGCGCATCCCTACTGCGCATAATTTTACGCGTGATTAGCGCCTTTTCTTTACGGCTGGACCTCGCCAAAGAAGTAAATCGTCATTTTCTTGAAAACGACTATGGTGACCTATCATTTTTTTCTGTTGTTTTGAATTGAGAAGTAAATTTCTCTATGTAAGATAAATATGGGCCAATTCTCAGTGTTGAGCAAAAAACAATCGTCAGAAACGTGAATTTAGCAAGCAATCGTGACTATAATGATTGTGCTATTATAAGGATTTATATGGAATAAACAAGGTGCTGCTGCTCTTAAATGAACATGGGGACCCCTCATTTTTATTTCAAAATTTAAGTTTCTATAATATAAACAATCAATTGGCAAAGTTTGAGAAAAATCTCAGTGTAGGTTCTATTTCAGTGGAATGACCTTAAATAAAGTTACCGTAATTTCAAGGTCGACGGGCACAAAATTTAGGAAAGATCGAGGCAATTCGGCTCGCTCGCGTGACACGAATGTTTTATCATATCGTCCAAGTTTTCTCTAAGTCACTAGATTCATGTCACTCACTAAATGGATAAGACAATCATACCTTGATAGTCGGCAATGGACACAACAAATAACGTGTGCTCTGGAAATATGTCGCGTAAGACAACAAAACAAGATCGCGCGAGTCGTGATCGAGCTGAGCCTGTTATCAAAATACCCTGTTGTTAACAATCTATATTCAGCTATATTTTCTCTTGATATTCAGGTATTTTATATTTCCTACGATCTAAATTTTTTTCGGGACAAAAAAAAAAAAAAATTGACTTGACTCGTGGTTGACTCGAGGTTGGCTCGTGACTCGAGGTTGACTTGGCTCGCGGTTGACTCGTGTAACGCTAGAACTCCAGGTGTACGATGTTCGTTGAAGCGGTCTTTAAGTCTACGTTTGGTTTCTCATATGTGTTGTTTGTGACAGTGGTTACATTGTATCATGTAGATAACGTTGTTGGAGTTGCAGTCAATGTAATGATTAATAAATCTAGTTTCGCCAGTAGAACTAAATGTATAATTAGTAAGTCCGTCATTTATGTAATTGCATGTTAAGCAGTTGTTGCCACAACGGAAAGAGCCGCGATGTGCATTAGCAGTGGTAGACGGGTTATGAAGTTTTGCACTAACTAATACATTACTAAGGTAAGATGTCTTCTATGTAACGCCACCAGAGGTGTGTGGTTGGTATGGAGCACCTGACAAAGCGTCTGTCTCAAATTTGGCGAGGAACAAATTGGCATAAGAGGGTGCCATTCTGGTTCCCATGGCTGTACCGTGTATCTGTAGGTAGTGTTTGTCTTTGAAAGTAAAGTTTTTCATAGTAAGAATCATACGTATGAGATCACATAGAGTCTCAGTGTACCAACAGTAGAACTGTTACGGTCTCGTGTGTCAAGGAAATGTCGGCAGGCGGTGATGCCTTCGTTATGGGGAATGTTAGTGTAGAGAGAAGAAACGTCTAGAGTAACAAGAAGGGAGTTTGCGGGGAGTTGTCCAAGTTGTTCGAGTTTGTTGAGGAAGTGTGTAGTGTCTTTGATGAACGATTGCGTAGTCTGCACAAGAGGTGTGAGATGGTGGTCTACAAATTGTGAGATGCGTTCCGCCGGGTGAGAGTTGCTAGAGACAATAGGGTGCCCAGGGTTTCCCTGTTTGTGTAAAACCATCCGGGTTTAGGGTCAGTCTGTATTAGATAGCGTTTAGTTTCTTCGTTAATAATTTTGTCACGGTTCATGCGTTCGGTGTATTTAAGTATGCGTTTTTGTATGTCAGTAGTAATGTCGTTGTCTAAGAGTTTGCAGAACTTGGTGTCGTTGAGTTGTCGTAGGCATTCGTTGATATACCAGTCGCGATCCATAACAACAGTGCCAGAACCCTTGTCAGCCGATTTGATGACAATGTCATTTCGTCTGCAGAGCATTTTGCAAGCCTGTCGTTCTCGTGTAGTCAAATTGTGTTCAACAGGGGCAGGTTTAAGTTTAACTGAAGAGGTCATGCTCGACAGCATCAAGAAAAGTGTCAAGTGCAGGGTCCCTGTGTAGGGGACGGGGTCCAATTACTTTTGGTACGGAATGGGTTTAGATTAGTTTGGGGGGATAGTCATGAAAGTACTCGGTGAGGCGCATACGTCTCATGAATTCATGGAAATCAGCTCTAACCTCCGTCCAGTTGATGTTGCGAGGAGTAGGGCAAAAGGAAAGGCCCCTAGCAAGCAATTGGTTCTCGTCCTGATAAAACGTGACAGAGCTTAAATTGATGACAGCAACAACAACAACAACAACAACAATTTTTATTAAAAATTAGAAATATAAGTAATTACATTAGTTCCCCCCCGCAAATAGCTTATAAACTAATCGAGGCGGGGTGTCTAGTTGAATATTGCGGTTGTAACGCCTCCAGTATCTATTAGTTTTAGTTTTACGTTTGCGGCGACGTATGCGATTGCGTATGGGTGTAGAATGATCAGGAGCGTTGATAGCCTCCTACGCAGACGTTCTTAGGCTTGTCACGCGTTCCTCCCCACGAACGTTCGTGAGGAGGAACGCGTGACAAGCCTAAGAACGTCTGCGTGGGAGGCTAGAGCGTTGATGACAGGTTGGGAGCTGACGGTTGGGTTGCGTGTGGGTGTGGGATGATTGACAGTGGTAGTGATGCAGTTGATGGATTGGAAGTAGTAACGGGGGGAATGTGAACAGTTGACAAGAATTTGCGGTCGGTTAGAACGGTTAAGTTGGTAAGAATTATTGTGACGTGTACGGATAAAAGCAAGAGGAGCACACTCACCAGTAGAAGCGGATAGTTTCTTGCGATGTCTAGAGTGAAGTTCGCGGGAAAGTTCACAGGCAGAATCTCTAAGAAAGTCGTTGATTTGCTTAAACGTAAGTGTAGAGCACTGTGATCTAAGTTGATCCAAGATCTGATTAAATTCTGATCTTAACAGTTTCAAATGTTTTTGACATTCTTGCTTTAGAAGTATGACCATTTTACGAGTTGTAGCCGGTTTATGAAGTTTAGCACTAACTAATAAATTACTAAGGTTGTTAGAACGCCAGAAGGCAACAAAGGGGTTAGCTTTGAAAACGTTAATGCAATAGGGAGATGAAAACAAAATGTTGAAGTGTTTGTGGATGATGGATAACTATGGATGATACGTAGCGAAGAGCTGGATTATATGTTATGACGAGGGGTACCCGTTGCGACTGATTAGTAGTATGTCCAGGCCAGAGGCACTAATGCACGCAGTAGAATGAGGCTAATCAATCTGGCAGAATGCCCTGATACTTGTCAGGCATTACAAATTCCTGCTATAAAAAAAGAAGCAACTGGGAGTTCTTTTGCCTCGTTTCTAGGCGCCTCTGTATTTCATGAACGAAAGGCGGGAAACAGAGAGCGCTTGACCTTGATGGACTTCAACCTCCTTAGGCCTTAAGAGAGAGGAGCCTGGGGAGTTGTTCACCCTGCACTCGATAAAATAAACTCTAATTCTAATAAAGGCCGCCGCACACTAGCCGATTTTTTGTCGGCCGACAAAAAATCTTCACTTGTCGGCAAGTGTGCGGTGAATTCAGACAAGTCTGCGACAAGATCGTGGCTTGACGGGCGATATCTGACAGTGCTAGATCTCAAAACGTCTTGTCGAGCCTCAGTGTCGGTTACGTTAGTGTGCGGTGGACCAAGACAATTTGTCGGGGGCTGGCGCGTACCTCAACCAATGAGGATATTATCATGAGAGTCACGTGAACAAGCGTCTTCCAACAAGGCAGAGATCGACTCGGCCCCAACCCTAACCGCGGTTAGTCGCGACAAAAAATCGCCTTGTGTGCGGTAAGCTGATGAACCGACAAATTTTAACCTGATTTGACCCCGACAAAAAATCTGCAGGTCTACTACAAAAATCGACTAGTGTGCGGCCTTAAATGTACCCTTTTTTCAAAGTTCACGCGTGTATGGGACTGATTTTGGTAAATTTAACGTATTTTTAGATCTATTAGTGACATGGTAGACAACTTGTGCGTTGGCCTTTGTCAAGATTATGCTAGCATCTTTTCGAGCATTTTAGTGAGGCAAAAATTAATATATTTTTTCCACAGAAATGTAGACTGGAAATTTTTTTACGAAAAAAAATGACCAAATCAACAGATCACATGGAGAATAGCTTTGGGTGTATTAAAACTACTGCATACGTTGTTCTCTACTAGGTATACATCAGTTGTGTTGAAACGTTAAAATTATTAAAAATTAAAAAAAGCGCTATGTATGAACAATAAAGGGCCCTAGTCAGCCTCCGCCATTTTCGATGCCATCGAAATTATTGATATAGCATGGTGACGCGAATCCTTATTGTTTTACTGTGGGGTGTGTTCCTGAAGGTATGTTTAATTTATATCTTGAGTAGTATTACAGTGGTTTTTCTTCGTTTCGACAGGCTTCGAATAAAATATAATAGCCAAATTCTAGTATGTAAACAAAAACAAAGGTGTGGCTGACTAGGGCCCTTTAACCAAGCAAAAAAATAATGTACAATAGCCTGGTTCGTTTGTACTGAGTGACACGTTCCTAAGTGACAAGTAATCACTCCTGCTGAAATATGATATAACGATTTGTCTGCAACAACATGGTTAGAAAAACATTGATGAGAGTCATTGATTAACTAAATAGATCAACCAGAAAGGGTAAAGACTCGGCGTTTTTATCGAAGCGTCTTTCAAGATGTTGATGGTAGAAGAGAAAGGAGTCAAGGGTTATACTTCTCCGAATCGCCGCTGCTGCATTATTGTGTTAATCGTGCTTGGCATCCTTGCATTTGTCGGGATCGGCATAGTTGCCGGCTACTTTATCGGACGGAATTCTGCAAAGAGCTGTGAAGACAACAACAAAACACCAAACGGAAAACAAACCCAAAAACAGCTCGATCAGATCTACAAGGATGCTGTTGAGATGGTCTCCACGAAGGAGCTCAGAGAAAACTTGAAGTGAGTGGCGCCGTGTAGCTAGCTGCTAAGAGAATAATCATGGAATTAGACAGGATCCCGGGGGGTACTCCCGGAAAATTGGGCTGGGGTATACGTGCGGCCCACTTGCCTAAACCCCTATCCTGTTTAAGACCAAACTCTGCGATATTCTCTACCCCATTTATGACCTGACCCTTACATCAAAACTTTGTTTCAGACCCGCGTTATAATAAGTTCCCTTCTTCAGACCAATGTTAAATTACCGTAACCATAATTTGTGACGTGCTTTTGTTAATTTTCTTTTCGATAATGATAAAAAAGTGACTTAGGCTCCTTAAAAACACATCCATATCAAGACTAGAGAACAAAAACCATACCCCATGTATGACCAAAATGGCCAAAATCAGCTAAAATCGATACCCTGCGGCTGAAAAACCGTAATATCCTTTG
>JAHPZR010051808.1:0-22500 GCA_019787425.1 Platygyra sinensis | reverse complement strand
TGAAAATTACAGGGTAAACTTGTGTACGCTAATTATGGAAGAGAAGGGGACTTTGCTGAACTTAAAAAACTTGGTGTTAACTGCACTGGAAAAATTGTCATCATGCGATATGGGAAGGTTGGAAGATCTTCTAAGGTTAGTATAAAGATAGAGCCGCCAATCTGGGTACAACCAAGGTGCAATTTTTATCGCACTCGCATTCATACGGTCACCTATACTAGTTACATTACAAATGAATATAAGAACGATCATATATTTAGCGTAACATAAGAGTATAACTGCGATGATCAATAATGTTTTCTAGTTACACTGTCAGTCCAAAATTACAACATTGTACAAGTGGACGCGCAATCTTATTGATTTTAAATTAGGAGCATAGTCTGATTCAATTTGTAAATAAATGAGCTCAATAAATTTCTCTGACTGCCAAGACTCGTCCTCATCTAATTTTGGCGGTCTCTCGGAAGTTTTCCCCTTCAAACTCTTCCAAATTAGTCCCATGAGATATACATATGAAACATGTTCTATGCCTATAATAATTGTTCTGATTTTCCTTTGTCATGATGCTATGAACATATGATTGATCATAATAGTTATACATACAGCTTGAGCAGTTGTGAAATTAAAGCCTGAAAAACATTCAGGCCTGAATGGAATTCGAACCCGTGACCTCTGCGATACCGGTGCAGTGACTACCAACTGACTTATCAAGCCAACTGGGAGCTGGTCGCGTTGTGAATTCGTTATATACCATCGGTGTAGGTGCAGTGCTCAGTTGGTAGAGCACTGCACCGGTATCGCAGAGGTCAAGGGTTAGAATCCATTTCACTGGCCTGAATGTTTTTTTCCGGCTATAATCATGTTTCACAACTGCTTAAGTTGTGTACATAACTGCGATGATCGATCACATTCTCATAGTATTCTTTGCAGTTCAATTATATAAACTTTCATATATTCACCTGTATTTGTATGATACTCCCATGCGTATAGAACAAACGAGCTCGCAAGGCAGGAGCTATTGGAGCGATATATTATATGGATCCTGAAGATTATGCAAAGCAAGGCGTTGATAAAGTGTATCCAAAATATAACTGGATGCCAAGCACTGGAGTACAACGTGGCAACGTCAAGTCGTCTCCAATAAGGGGAGATCCACAGACTCCAGGCTACCCTTCAGTTGGTAGGAAAACTACTACCGTTCATCCTTTATTACTGTACTTGCAAAATCTTTCGGACGATTTTACCAGAAGAATTTCGGACAAAAACAGAGTCCAAAAATAAAACCGCCCGAAATTTTTAAACGCCCATAATATTTACAATATAGTATAAATATTTAAAGTAGCTAAAAGGCCGTTAGTTTCCTTAATGTAGCGTACTCTAGATATTATTAGTTCACACATTAGGCGACGCCAGGGACGATCCTTAGCAAAAAAATGGATTTAAATTTTACCCTCGAATTTCGTAAGTTACTAAACTCGTTCAGAGCGCAAATCTGTCTACCTGCTCAAACTAAATATGTAATGCCAGCGATTAATTCCACAAGGAAATCCAAAATATTTGCCGCCGTGACCTCGGTTCTACAAAATACGAGACACGTGGTCATTTCACGTTGTTGTTTGGCAGAAAACGGCAACGAAATGTACAAAGATTCATAACGCACATGCACAACTATTGTTCTGCTCATTAAACCTTTTGTTTGGCGACGTTGTCGTTGCCGTCGTGTTTTACTTAAGTTTGACACTCGTAACGACTTAACATTGGCGCTGTAGTAAAACTATCATTTTCACAGGTAATGCTCACTCTAATTCGTGCTTTACAGGCGCCCGGGGGTTGGGGGGGGGGGGGGTACTCGATATATTCCTGGGTGGGGAGGTGCGGCCCGGCCTCTCATACCCTGACCCTGTTTAAGACGAATATCGCTGATTTTCCTACTCTGTTTAAGACAGTATTCCGATTTTTGATACCCTGTTTAAGACATAGATTAAAAGTTGCGGTTACAAATTGTGTGGCTTTCTTGTTGTGTAATCAATGGAAATTTAATGTACCTGGTATCAATGCCAAAGTAAACGGAAGTTAATAATAATTTACAAGAGCTTCTAAAAATTTTGCCGTTTATCATCCAAGAAAAGATATCCCATTTAAGACAAAAATTGATAAACCGATACCCAGATTAAGACAAAAAATGACAAATCCGATACCTTGTTTAAGACAAAAATCCCGAAAAACATACCCTGGCTGGCCGCACGTCCCCAATAAGCTCTTATAAGGGAGTACCCCCTGGGACAGGCGTAAATATGCTTAAACTGTTTCATCATTGTCTCAAATTGTTGTCCAAAATCTGACCGAAATGAGATAAAAAGCGTCCGACATTTTAACGTCCGAAATGTTTTGCAAGTACTGTATATCTCTGCGAGGTATTTACGGCACGAGATTACAGGAAAACTACTCTTTCGTACCGGCCTTGTTAGCTGCATGCAACGATCCCAGGCAAGGTAAAACCGGCTGTTGTCTATTATTTGCTGTTACGAAGACCAGCAACCCCAAATAAATTTGATGTCGTTTTCGAATTTAGGGCATGAGTGGTAATTGACATTCTATAGTTAATCAGCAGCCATTAGACAAACATGTTTCAATAGGAGGAAATTTCTTGCATGCTCAAGAGGTGATTCTTAAAGCAAGAACCTTGTTTGTTGTAGAGGGCATGTACCGCTTGCCTAAAGAGGAAGCCAAGAAGCTGCTCCCTCAGATCCCAGTTCACCCGATATCATACAAGGACGCTGAACCACTTCTAAGGTAACCACAAATCTCTCAGATGGAGAAAGGGAAAAAGACATGGTGGATATTCTATGAGATATTAGTTAAAATTAACTGCTATCATTGCATAATAGCAGTTTATCTTAAGTAATATCATGATCTCATAGGCTATATATGTACCAATTGTTCTCAGTTTTATATTTATTCTGATAACAGCCTTTTCTTTCTCCTTTCGAAGCACGTAGGAGACGTAAAGGTTCTCTCCTCACTTCCACTTGACGTATTACCCTTTCTCCAGATTCTTTGAGTCTGCATGTACCTCTAATAACTCAGACCTTATTTTCTTTGTTATAAAGCCTGGATTTTTCTTTATTAGTAACAGTCGAATTTTCTTGGAAGCAAAAGTCAAGTGCTCGAATTGCTTTGTATACCAGTAGCTGTCGTACTCAATCATCATTGGACTGATGATTGGCCCAACTAACGTGCATCCGTATGCTTTATCGCTGAAGGAGGGGGGTGAGAAGATGTTGCAGTAGTTTAAATTCTCTCTTTTATTAGTTGATGAGTGGGTAATTTAGCTGCTATGTTACTTAGAACTCTGGTTCGTAATGTGGTTGCGTCAAATTCATCCTTCCAAGGAGGTTTGAGCTTCTCATATGGCATAGAGATGGCGGAAAATGATACCAGGTGAGTAACTAGCCAGAACGTGAATCTACGTAATAGTGAATCTCGAGTAATACAGTTTAAGGACGTTCGCGCGAAAATTTTCTAACATTGATTTTTTTCTGAAAATTTTACCATGGAAAGATGATGAGTTAGTGATGTCACAAATGTAAAAAAAAAGGGGGGTCACCGACTTCGTTTTGGATAGAACATGCCCAGAAGAACACCTAAATCTAAGTAAATCGGGTTTCGTTAGCGAAGAAGGCACAGGTAGCTGCAAGTCCCAAAATATTGCAATTAGAGCTTTGGAGGGAAATGTTCTCTACCAAATATGGTTTAAATGGACCTACTAAGCGAATTTAGTTAACTGGTGAGGTTCCTCAAAGAACAAGTTCGCATTTAGCGTCTATAGTTTCACGCGCCTTGTAGCCGCAAGATGGCAGGATTTCATGTTCCGTGGACAGAAATCTTCAAATTTTTTTAACTTCCCACATTGATTTTTTGTTTATTTGTGGACAAGGTGGAGATAATTGTGAATAAACTCTGTTTCTGAAAAGAAAAGTAGGGGTCACCGAACGTCCAAGATCGTTAAATCTAAGCAAAGCTGTAGCAATGGCAATTTACCTTATCATTTGTTTATTTTAGTACTTGGCGCGCGCGCTCGATGCATGACGTGGCATGTGATTCGCGTGCGCAGTAAGGATGCGCAGAAACAATTAGCGCGAACGTCCTTAAGTGTAATGTACATTACCATTTTACACTTTTTGAAGTACTCTAATACCCGTCAGGAGCCCCCACCAGCCCATTTGATTTTGGGATAATGCGTGAAACATTCAAAATATGTCGCCATGTATTCCCAGATACATCTCAAGTGTTGTGTTTTGTGATGTTTTGCCTTCTACCAGAGAAGTTCTTTTGAACGTTACCAATGAACTGTACGAGACAGATGTGTACAACGTGATGGGAGTAATCAAAGGATCCGCTTACCCTGGTAAGCTTTCTCATTCTACGAGAGAGTGCTAATTAAGCCTTATCATGTAACGCTTAGGCTAGTAAATCTAGATGTTAAACTGCCATGGACTAAACTTGTCTACTATTTTCCTTTAATAAGCCGACAAAGAACTGGAATCAATTGAAGAAAATATTAAATCTTTGACAATGGTGAGACTGAAACTCATGAACCCCATCCAATTAGATCATACTTGTTCAACAGACTGCGCTGCAGGGTCAGAGAGAGTACTTCCTAAGAAAAATGTATGTTATGCGGTGGCAAGTGAACATATCATATTTAACATTTAACATATTGACGTCAGTTTTGCATGCGTCTGTCCTGTTATTGATCATGAATTTCCGGTCATAACATTCTCAAAGTAACTGTAAATCCACGAGGAGATAGCCGAATAGATCCGCAGACTACTTTGACAATTGTATGACGAAATTCATTGTCAGTAACGGGACAGACGCATGAAAATTTACGTCAATTTGGTTTTTACGATAACAGATTGTCAAATTGTCCGCTCTAGCTTGTTGCCACACGGGATAAATTATAAATTAATGTCTGTCAGTGTCTGCCCGCTTATTGACGATAAAAATTAGGCAGCGAGTGCGCGAGAATTTCTGCACTTATCGTAAAAATGCAAATGGCTGATACTGAATAAAACAGCGTAATATTTTTGATAGTCAAGAAATAAGTTATACAGTAATTGGCGTGGATACTCAGAATTTGAAACCCCGTACACGTGACGAACTAAATAGAGTTTGTAAATACAAGGCTATCAGTAGCCTTCAAGCTGATGGCTAATTCCTTTCTACGTTAGAAAATGTTCGAGACTATTTTTCAATTAGGTCTCTCGCATACAAATTTTGTGTCTCTTTGTAGATGAGCTCGTGTTGCTAGGTAATCATAGAGATGCTTGGGTATTTGGTGCTGCGGATGCATCAAGCGGGACTGCTGCCATGATGGAGTTGTCCAGAGTTCTTGGAGTGCAACTCAAGAAAGGTACAAGTCAATTAAATGCCGAAAGCTGTACCAGTCTACTAAGTGAAGAAAGAAATCGTCATTTATATCCTTGTGTCCGTCAGTGGGTTCTGTGGATGCCAGGAGAACACGAACCCTGATCTGTTGCTGAAAACACGCCCACAGTCGAATTTTAGCTCTGCTGAATTGACGGACTAATTTGATCAGAATGCATGAAAATAAAATTGTTATTTCGATGGATCAGATAAACTCTAATGTTCTACGTGGCGCATGTTGTTCAGACAAGTAACCAGTTTCAAATCTGGAATAAACGTCCACTGCTTCACGGGGCGTCACTTCAAGCTCTGATTAACTTGTTAATATGATACGTATTGCTGTTCTGACTTACTTTGACCTCAGTTTTACAATCAGTAAAGGCATCCGAGGGTCCGGGAATCCTCAAGTCACGCTGGATGTCAACACATAAAATGTCGGGTGCGGTTCTAAGCCCACTTGCACTGACCTTGGCAAACACTTATTGACACATATTTCGCTTTAAATTAAGGATGGAAGCCAAAACGCACCATAGTGTTGTTAAGCTGGGGGGCGGAGGAACCACAGTACATGGGATCGGTTGAATGGTTGGAGGTACAGTAAATGCCTTATTTTAATCTCATTACAAATAATATAGCAAAACTAGTGCAACTTGTTGTTCTAACTACGAAGTTATAAAGTTAGCATTTAGCTTCAAGTTTAAGAAGCTTCACCACGTTGAAATAAATACAGAAACATGTATTCCAGGCTTAGCAAATTTAGCTCAAACATTTTAGGTTCGTCGCTCGACGTTTGTCCTATCTTCCTACTCAGTCTTGATGATTGTTTCTATGTTTTCATTACGTAATTGTGATGTTTGGTGTTTTCTTTTTCTACTAAGTGTAGTGTTGTCAGTTTTCGAGAGCAGACGCCTTTTTTTGTTTTGGGTGTGAAAGGAAAGCCGAAAAAGTCGTCTTCTCACACAGGCTTGGCTTTCAGACGATTTCAAGTTAATTTTATACGTTTTAAAGAGTATCACGATCTAGCTCCTCTGTTTACTGTAGTTTTTTTTCATTAATTTACGAGAAAGCTATTCCGGAACTTACGCTTCGTTTTGTCCTGTTCTTTGTAGGAATATTCACGGTTGTTGTCCGCCCGTGCTGTAGCCTATCTCAACGTAGATATGGCAGTTGACGGTAAGTTTCAGCTAAATAGAAGAAGCTTTACAGTGCATTTACTGAAACCGGGGCCACCCAGACGATCAAAACCAATCAGATGGCAGAACTGAAACAACAGATTCCAGCATTTTAAAATCCAGCCAATCAAATGTCCAGTAAAAAACAATGAAATTTCAAGTTGCTCATTGTGATGCGTACGCGACTATGGTGTCTGTTAATAAATTGTCAAGCTCAAGTAGTTAGGACTTTCACGATAGAAAATATATTGTTACCGATAGTCATTAGATTGACCCTTTTCCACTGCGAACTTACGGCTACACGATTGTTGTTTAACCCATTGACGCCTGTGCCGTCCGTAACGAACCTTGGCCTTTCTTCCGCTTCTGACGTCATCATTTTTGACCAAAATCGGCATCATCTATACTCAACTTCTGCAGGAGGAAAAGATCTTTCCAATTATGCCTAGATCAGAGTGATCGGCTTAATGGCGCCTGAGATATGCACAAAGATGCTCAAAAAGATGAGTGAAAAACTCAGAGCAAAATTTACTGCCACTACACCTAACTGCTCGACGGTAAAAATTGGCCGCTTCGATGACTCTTTCTTGGAAGTTTTTTAACTGCAAGCAAGCCCAGTAAAAGGTCAATCCCTGAAGCGAAGAGAAAAGAAAAGGAGAAAAAGGAAAGGAAAAAAAAAACATCAAAAATCGAAAAGCCTGAAGACCTAGGCCTAGGATTTCTGCGCATGCACGGGCCCAAAGTTCGTAAAACACGATTTTAGTGGCAAGAAGGACTAGCTGTCATGCTACAAATGCATTTTCGACCAGATTAAAGCTAATTTGGCCGAGATCCAGCCTCAAAACCACCAAAATGTCCAAAAAATGCATTTTTGGCAAAAATTTCCAGGAGTCAATGGGTTAAAATTGTAGAACTAGATTATGACACTTTTTTTTACAAAATAAATTATGCTCCTGTTGTTTGTGCGTGTTTATATTTTTATTTAGCTTTCGGTTGTCATTTATGCACCCGACCGTGAAATCCACCATGCAGTTCTCGGAAAAAAAAAACATAGCCTTCACTTTCTTAACAGATTTCGAAGTTTGGCTTCCTTTCTGGGTAATACATCTTCATCGAAAATTCAGGTCCGCTATTTCTAATCAACATATGCCTACCACACAAGAAGTCACGTCTTTTCTACGTAGACCAATAATCAGTATTCATTGGCTAAATTTGGGTTACTACAGTGCTCCTACTTGAGCAAATTAATCAAGTTTTTCCTGTTGCTTTAAAGGAAACTACTCTTTCCGGGCGAAGTCAGCACCTCTCCTCGACTGGGTTTTGGCCAAAGGAGCAATGAAGGTTAGTTCAAAAGTCCATTGAACTGTTTAGATGCTCTCAACTATCCTTATATAAGTCGTGGTATGAATTTTTACCATTATATTCCATTATTATTTATTTACATGGCAACGTAGTCTTGAGGTAAATCCGAGCGTTCTGACTGGTTCTTTCTTGGTTGGGATTTCGCCATATGGACCGTTTCCATGGAAACTGACACAGCCTGTGTATTTTTTGTTTTTGAAAGCCGGCAAATTTAAAGCAAGCATGGCTCGAGTGCCCTATAATAAACTACTTACTAACCTAGCTAGCTCGAGTTGCACTGGGGAATATTGGCCCTCGGTCGTTTTTGCACGGACCGAACGAAGCGAGGTCCGTGCTGCCGCGACCTCAACATTCCCCAGTACGACCCTCGCGCTCGGTTAGTGAGAGGTTAATATCCTTAGAAATACTGCATGCAAACAGAAGGCGTGGTAACCTCATAGTTAGTGCAGATGCCTGTAGATCGCGCGGTCCGGGTTTGAGACCCTGGAATGGGAATTTGCGTTGTGTTCTTGAGGCTGGAAATGAGTATTTCCCAGTTGTGCTCGTTTTCAGTGATGTGTATTGACATGTCGTAACGTAATGTAACGTTCATTTTGATTACAAACAACATCTGAAACAAAACTCAACCAATTAATCATATCAATCGCAATCACAATCAAAATATCATACCTTGATTTTGTTAGGTGCTAAGCCCTTTAGGAAACGAGAGTGCTTTTGATGAGTGGCTCAGGAAAATTCCATCAAGACTGGGGTTCGATTATTTGCCAAGGTAGTTAGTCACTAGTATTTTATTTGTGCACCATTGATATAACGCCGGTAGCTCAAATTGTGAAATTGAAAAATATAGCATTGATTAATATTCAAGCAAAACGTGTAAAGCGATCACTTTCAAACTTGTGGGCTGTACAACTTTGACACTCTTTTAATTGTTTGGATTAGTGAGAGTAGGTTGACGCCCGCTTTTCTCGGCAGATTTCAGCAACCAAGAGCAGGCAGTGATTATGTCAACTTTATCCAGCGACTTGGAATTCCTATTGTGGATATTCGATACACATACAACAGTGTAAGTTAAAAATACCTCTTCTTTTTGTGGCCCCGCGTAGCAAAATTACCAAGAAAAGGAATGCATATAAAATAATACTGAATGGAAAAGATGGCATTCCTCGTTCGCATTAGCTGTTTTAAACTGTTTCACAATTGTTATTATCATACGTGGCTTGTTTTTTTAGCTGTTAAAACGCGCTTTTATTAGCTTATTCTACGGCATTATTCTCCCGTAATAACGGTTCCGCAAAAGCAAACCAAAAAGCCATAAAATAAACAACTTATTAAACTTTACGGGAATATCTCGAACCTCGCTATCGCTCTACTAATACAGCAAGGTCTCGGCTTGAGATTTTGCCGTAAAGACCTTTCTCTCGGTTTATACTTATAGTTAAAAAGTAGTCAACGGTAATAATGACATTCTTTCATTCTCCTGTAGAAAATCAGCAGTAATCCGTTATACCACACAGTTCACGATAATTTTTGGTGGATGTCGACGCTTATTGACCCCGAGTTTAAATACCACCAAGTCACTACAAGGATTTGGACCCAAATAACCATGACCTTGGCCGATGCCGTTGTTTTGCCATTAAATGTAACGCACTATGGCGATAACATGAAGGTGTTTAATACAAAAATAATGGAAGACTTCGCAGCTGACTTTAAGACCTACAATGCGCAAAACGAGCAGAGTATGTCTTACTCTTTTCATTACGTTTATATTTTTTATCAGTTTCTACCCATAAGGTTACATGGATAATTTCTGCCTATATATTTTTAAAACAGTCATGGGGTTAAACCGAGTTATTTATCTTTTTTTGTAATTTATTTTATTCCTCGGATAGGACAATCCATCAGGAAAACATGTGCGCACTAGAAAAGCCGTATTTGTTAGCATCGGCATTTAAAGGGGCAGTGTCACGCTATTTGGCAACTTTATAAAAAGCTAGAAGGTGTCTTCGCATCAATTGAATTCCAAAAATAATGATCTAGTTTTGTTACTATTTGAAACTGTTTCCTGTCGCCTGTCGCTACGGATGGTAAGGATGGAAATGGATTGAAACTTGAAAAAATTCGCCGATTTTTTCAAGTTTTGATGCTACGTCTCCAAAAAATCCTCAATAAATTTATTATGGTTAGCCCTCTCTGATAAAATTCATTTGATATCTTCGTCGTAGCTTTACAGAAGCATTTTGTTTATGAGTAAAGCCTCAAAGTAATGATTTTAGCACAGAATTGACCTAAAAACAGCAAAATCCTCGTGACACTGCCCCTTTAAGGACAGTTTTGATAACCATCAGGAAAACGCTTTAGGATATAACTTTTAACGTGCAGTTATGTTATTTTTTTTACAAAACATCTTTAGGACTGCGCCAAACAGGATTTTGGGATAGCACCAGTATGCGTAACGTTTTTTAAAATTTGTTCTTCGTGCAGAATACCTTGTCACAGCTGTAAAAAACTTCCAAGAGGCAGCCAAAGCTTTTGATGCTTTCGTGGAAGAAGCAGATAAAGAAGAGTGAGAAACTTTTTTAACAACTTTCTCATACAGTTCAAGCCGGGTCTACTTGTTTACAGTAAATAGTGGTATCGGTTTGTCATTTGATCGTCTCTTGCTTTCTCGCAGAATTAGTTGTTTTATATCGAAAATGACTTCACAGTGAAAAGACAAATCCACCCAATTTGATGAAAATCAGTGGTCATATGCTACATGGTAAATAAAAAAAGATCTCTGATGTCCAGGGCGAGTAGATTATGTGCCGAAGTCTAGGAGATGTTTGCCCAGTCTTCAGTTGCTTTTGTCTTTTTTTGTGATATTGAGATCATCAAATCCAAAAACAATGTAGAAGGAATTCAAGTTCAAACCAATATACCAGTCAGCAATTTGATTTGGACGGAATTGCATGAATTGTTTTGTGATCTTTGCTCGAGTAGTTGTTGAAAAATTGAAATATTTGCATATTATTTTTCAGTGATGCAGTGGTTCGTAAAATCAACACCCGACTGCTTGACGTAGAAAGGACTTTTATTAACCTTGAGCCAATTCTACATGCCAACCCATTACAAAGGTAAGGTGTGATACAAATAGTATACGGAGTCAAATGAACTTAGCTCATTTTCGACTATCAAAGGTACTGAAATGCACGGTAAAATACCCCACGTCTTACCGTAGTGGCAAGTAATGTATCCATGAATATTGGTTTCCTTGACAAAGTGATTTTCTTCTTGACCCGTTCTTCCTATCACAATTACCAGTAAGCTCGAGAAGCTTTCAGGTTCCATTTGATCTCCAGTAGGGTTTCATTCTAACCCCACATTGAACTACCCCCTGGCCAGCTCCGTCGTACCTTTAGAAGGCTAAAGTAAGCATTTCTGTATTTTTAGACACGTAGTTTTGACACATAGCCCGAACATTTACTACAGCTGGTACGGAGGCGTGGTGGATGCCATTGATCGTGCGCGAAAGGGACTAGTTTCCGGAGAGGAAGTCAAGAAGCAACTATCGATTGTGGCGTATGGCATAAATTCAGCTGCACAAGTACTGAAACTCTCCCCTATTGAGTGATTTGTGAGAATGTTTCACAACACCCCTTCTTTAGAGATTTAGGTCTTTTTTTGATTCATCATTGATAACTTTTGTTCTACAAGGTAACACATCATTATATGCTATATTTAGAGGATGGTATAAGGTATATTTAGAGTTCTAAGAGAATTATAGTCTTTTTGGCGAGTTGTTAGGTTATATTAGTACTGAGGTATCATAACAGCAAGCACATATTAGTAGGACACATGTAATGTGACTGCCTATGTTGTTAGAAAGGTTAGTTAGTCGTTTCTGAGGTAGGCATTCTTAGGTTTAAACTAGAACCACTACGTGGAACTTACCGGGGCCCAGTGGGACACGGGATTGCATAAATATAGTTAACCTCTTACACTCCTCCCCCCTCTTCTGTGGAGGCTAATACTGACGTTACTCACAATCAGAGACAAAAAGCTCTCAAAGTTTTTTGTCTCCCCAGCAGTACGTATATACATGATGGTTGCTATTGACATATAATTGATGTGATACAGATCTAAAGAAACAATCACCTGCACCGCCAACATCTATTTAATTGATTGTAAACCAAGTTCACCTAATCTTGACTGCATCAAATTCTTAGAGGAAATAGGAGAGGTCAACTGCATTGTTGAGCTTTGATTTTGCATAAAAGGTCTAATTATTACTTTATAATGATCAGTGTTGTATTGTATTGTGTAATGTGACTGCCTATGTTGTTAGAAAGGTTAGTTAGTCGTTTCTGAGGTAGGCATTCTTAGGTTTAAAAAACGTGTCATCTTAAGGACGTTCGCGCCCATTGCTACTGCGCATCTCTAGTGCGCACGCTATTCATTGGTCACGCGCATGTCACGTCATTTTCAAGTGCGCGCACTGAGTCGAAACTCAACAAAATATAGAGCTGATGACCTTTGCGTGCGAATATTTTTGTTGGATACACGGTGACCCCCACTTTTTTTTCGGCATGATCACTTCCTTTTCTGATTCTTTCCATTATATCAACAAACAGAAGAATTCTGTACGTGGGAAGTTTTAATTATTTCTCATATACTTTTCAAATAGGGTCGAATTGGTACATAGACACAGGTGTGCGTAACTTAGAAATTGTATTTTTTTAAGGCTAATTCTACCTGATTTAATGACATATGTAGCAAAGATCTATCAAATAGACCTATATATGCTGCGTTAAACACACATAACTTAGATATGATTCTTAAACACCGATAGCAATGAATCCGGCCAGAGTCACCTCGAATGACTAGAAATCCTAAAAACGCTATGGTCTGAGTCTGGTCTGGTCTGAGTGACCCCCGATTTTTTTACGTTTTTAATCTAATCTTATCATTTTCTACCTGCAGTCAAAGTTTTAAGAAAATCTGTACGTGGGAAGTTTTTGGGCGCGAACGTCCTTAAGGAGGTAAAGAACGTTTCTGAATACTTGCTTACGAATTTCAGCGTAGTAAGGAAAGAGACAGTCAGACGTTGTCATTATTTAGTTGCTCACGCCTTTTAAGATAGCAACGAATGTCTTTCACAAGAGTGAGGTTGCGAGAACGGCTTGATGGGGATGTTTAGTGACGAATACAAACAAAAGCATCGCTAGGCTATCACATCTGACAACTCGATCGGCAAACAAAAAGGAGTGCAAACTAGACGCCTGTTTTCAGTTAAAGATGTGTAAAACCGCGATTTTTCGCGTTTGCTTTTTCTGTTCATCGCTAATGTAGCTGCCGCTATCTTATGATTGTTAAACTTGGCAAAAATTTTTCCCAAAATATTTTTTCAATTATCCTAAGACCCAGGATTATTTGGTTGCTTCAGTTTGTTATTAGAAATCCCAATTAAACGTACGTTGTATTGCTGCTGTTGTTTTCATACTTCTTTTAAAGTGCACCAAACCCCAAAATATTTTTTTCGCTTAAATAAATCTTTTCCCCCTTTTCAACCCAAATCTTGACTTTTTACAGGCTGTAAAAGTTATCAAATCTGGCCATTATCTGTTCCACGACCGAGCTAGTAAGGGGTATGGGTCTATTCCTGATTTGACGTCACAGACCGATTTGCATCGTGTAAGTCTTTGTAAACTTGCATGCAAAGAAGTTTGTGACGTCAAATCAAGAATAGACCCATACCCCTTACTTGCTCGGTCGTGGAACAGATGATGACCAGATTTGATAACTTTTACAGCCTGTAGAAAGTCAAAATTTGGGTTAAAAAGGGGAAAAAAAGATTTATTTAAGTGAAAAAATGCAAAATGCTTCGGTGTCCTTGGCTGAGCAGTGTGCAGTGGACGTGGGTCATCTCCGAAATAGCGACGTTTACTCGTTTTTCCCGGCGATTTCTCGGGAGAACTTTTAGGAACAAATGATAATTAAGTTCCTGAGAACACTACGGTTTCTTGACTGTAAAAGCTCGAAGTTATTGAAACAAAACTATTGCGCGTGTACCCAATTGCAAAATTTTAAGCCACATTTCAGCCCGCACGCTTTTTTTTTAGCGCGAAGCTTAATATCACTTAGAGCAACATTTGGAAATCGTTATTTCACGGAAAAATTCAGTTAGAATTCTACTAAAATGATTGGACTAATTCCCTCTTGATTTCCTCAAGGAAATCTCGAACTCAAAATCCTTTTGTGAAATTGGTATCCTGATATGACCATAACTCTGGAGCCGAGAGTTGCTTATGTCAGGATCGATGTAAGGGAAATCCCACTGAAAACGTAAGTAAACTAGTGAAGCGGATAGTTGTTCTAAAATGCAAAAACAAAGGCTATTTTCTCCGCGCTCTGCCGCAACAACTAATTGAATGTCTCATCATTAACACTTTTATCAACTGCTTTTTAATTGTCGCAATGATACCACAACTCTGGCCCTTGAAGCTAAAAATCTAATTGAACCTAATCAGCAATTTTACAATGTTATGGCGATTGCAAACGATTATTGTAATTTACTTCTAAAAAAGTATGACAACTCATTACTACATCATTTTAAAAAATCATTCCCAACTTCATGCTTTGTTTATTCATCATCCATTCCAAACCCAAAGAGTGTATCAGAGTCAAACCAAGCAGTACTTTCTTGTCTCTCTTTCTTTCTACGTGAAAGTGGTTTGATTTTAGTAATTTTACTCTTGAAAGGAGGCTTCATCGTCTCGTGTAAACCACGTACTTTGCCCTGGAAAAAGAAACATCGCATTCAGTCTTTATTCGCGCGAGTCCAGAGTAATTGTAATGAATTTGCTCAGATACATTAGTTCAGTTGTGTTTGATTCAACCTTTCCGAATAGAAATCATTGTTAACATAGTATATACAAGAGACCAAGGATCATATTTAACAATTATCCTGCGAAATCGCGCGGAATATCGTCTGATACTTAGCCGACGAAGCCGTAGGCCGAGTAGGCTAAAATCAGACGATATTCCGCGAGATTGAGCAGGATAATTGTTTTATTATTCAACAAATTGATAACAAAATTGATTTCCAAGCTCGTAACATTTTTAAAACTTTTCTGTCGACATTTTTTCACTTCACTTTTTCTTCCCACGTACGAAGCTACGTATATCGCCGGATATCTGTTACCTACGGATGACAGATATCGAGAGCATCATGACCATATTTGGATAGTGTTACAATTTGTTGAATAATAATCTCTTAATATATGTAACAAGGCAGTATTCTTTGACCCATTTAGAAAATATCTCAGGTAGACTTTACCTCGTAAAATTGAGAATATTGAGTAACGTATTTGTTTACTGGTGAACCTGTGCTTTGCTCTTCGCCGGAATTACTGATCGTGTTATGAAGTAGTGAAAATATCTTCTGGTTTATTTGGTCCTAATAATTCTGCAAACATCAGGAGTTTTCATTTGGTACATTTTAACAAATTTCTTGGCATATTTAACCTACCGGAGATTTATCGTAGAGGGAATCTGGACTTTTCATATCAGGAAACAACTCCTTGAATTTCGCTATTTCCTCAGATTCTTCACTTTGGATTTTAAGCTGAATGACAAAGAAAAGGAGCTGCAACTTAATGGTTAATGGCTCAGTTAAGAAATGGGTGATTCGGTAAAATCCATGCCATACAGGTCCCAGTTGTTCAAAAAGTGGATAACGCTATTCACCGAATAAATCATTATCCAGTGGATAGCGTGGTTTGTTTTGTCAACACTTATCCGCTGGGTAGCGATTTATACGGTGGATAGCTTTATCCAGCCTTTGAACAACCGGGGCCAGAAAATTTCATTCCCTTTGTATATGGCGGGGAAACAAGCCACTGACATTATAGAGTAACTTTCGGACGGTACCTTCTTCTGTTGCTGTGGAACCATTGGCTTGCCTCGTGGAATTTGTTTCAATTTCTGCACTTCCGTGAATGGGGATTTCTTTTCACGTGGCGGCTCATTGTTCCAAGGAGATGGCTTTGGTGAAAATCTAACATTTGCTCGTGGTGTACTCTTTTGATTCTCCTTTTCTCTGACTATTTTTCTATCAAATTTAGGAGTCATTGATTCAACCTGTAAAATTTACACCGTATTTTAACTTCAGTATTGAAATGAGAAAAGCACCACTAGGGTTACAAAGGCAAAATATGTAAGGCCAAAAAATAACTTTAATAAAGTTTAACACCTGTTTTTCGTCTCCTTCCTCTGATGAAGATGTACGTTGCTCGTCTGAGCCAGCAAAGGCCACTCTCCTCTTTTTCTGAGAGACTTCGTTTTGCTTGAGTATACCTCGTGGTAGCTTTGGAGTTTCAGGGACCACCGCTAAATCTCTTGGTGTCGTGTTGCGATTCATCGGTTTTGGCGTTTTTAGTTTTTCTTCAGAGGATGTTGTCAGTCTCGGACTTTTTAGTGGCTTTAGATAAAAAAATAACTAGAGTAGAATCGCTTGCCTAATGATGGGGACTTCTGATTTTATGCAATACACAAGTTAAAGCACACAACGCATGAAAATAAGATGTCATTAATTTTATGAATTCTAAATAATACACTATCTTGGTCTATCTGGCTTGCGGGCATCCGTCCCCTCCACCCTTCAAAAAACTCGGAGACTGTGAAAGACGTCTCTATCCCGGATTTTTTTTTCAAGGGAGGAGGAAGGATGTACACAGGCTAGATCTATGCCCTCTGTCAGTTAAACCGTCCTTGCTGTTGTTATTGGCGATCAGCAGATTTATACCATTTTCATTAACGATGGTTGAGATTTATTAATAATAGTTGAGATGTGTTTAAACAGGAACAATTGTGTCAGCTGCATTACACGATTACAACTGAATAGGAACAATTGTCAGAAAACCCATCATACCTTGATTTCGTTTTCAGCAACCTTTTCTTGCAACAGCTTAATCTCTTTATTCTAAAGATTTAATAGTGTCAAAAGAAAAGCTTGAAATAATCTGGTTAACGCCCGTTTTAGAAGATAAGAAGTAATGAGGATTCACAATTAATATTTACAACTGTTGGCTGATAAAAATTTGCTGTTTTGTACCTTTGCTTCCAGCTGTCTTGTCAGTGTATCGACGGTTTCAGATTTTTCAAATTCTAATCTCTCCTTATCCTTTTCCTGAGGTGAACCAACATAAAAAATTAACTGATTAAGAAATAGAAAATATTTCCCTGTAATGGGAGTAAGAACATATCTTTGGGAGAACAGACTTTAAAGGCCTTTGATGTGATTTTTACCTGATTTGCCTGTAGTTGTTTCATGTCCCTCTCAAGATTTTCGATTTGCTCTTTGGCTTCAATGAGTCGCTTCTCCTGTATAAAAATGAGCTGCCGCTGTTAAGGTGTCTCGATACCGTATTAAATTTTTCTGAGCCATACCTAGCATTATCCATAAGCTTTTCAATCTACCCTCAATCTGATCGATGAGAAAATTCTACCAATTTCTGAGGGAGATTGAGGTTTAGTATAACGTTTTAGGGCACTCTTCCAACATCTTGTACACGGCTTGATTTAATATTTCGAAGCGTTCATCACACATGCTTGACAATTAGCAATTACTGAATGAGTTCTTCGTATGGTTTTAACCAATCAGAAACGGGGCAATACTTTGAATGAGTAATAATGTAAATTAGTATATACCACACAAGTGAATAGTGCTTTTCGCGCGCGCTGATTGGCTAGCTTGGAGGTGATTAGCCAAGTACTATTCAACTCCGAGTAGCAGAAGAAAAACAAAATAGCTTTTGTCGGCATATTGTCACAAATAAAGTTACTCTTTGGACCGCTAGTTATTCAGCTTGTGTGGTATATGCTAAAACAATTATTCACCTCAGTGTCGGTGAAAGTGGTGGATATTTACCTCCACTTCGGTGAATAATTGTTAACTATTTTATCCCAAAGTTTCATAAAAACTAAATGTCCTGTCAAATTTTACGAAGATTTAGATGTGGCGTTTAAACCATCGAGAAAGTTTAGATACAAATTAGTATCTTTGTTTATCTTATTCACGGAAGTATCAGTTACCCTATATCAAACTCAGTTCAATTTATTGAGCAAAAGACTCAAAACGCTGAACTCGAAATACCAGATATGTTCCAGGAAATACTTTATCGAGACACCTTACGAAGAAACTATGCACATTTAGATTACTGTAACAAAATTTATATTGCTACATGAGATAGTGAAGCGCTATCCCTACTAATTAGTGGAGGGGGGTACTTACATGTTGCTCCTCAGATTCTTTCTCTGCTTTGACACGCAAGAGTTCCAGCTCTCGCTCTTTCTGGGCTACAATTTTTTCATTTTCCAACTGATCAAGAAAGCAGAATAAGGAGAACATTTAGAAGACTGAACAATTGCGATCGAGGCAGCACTCATCGCGCATTAATTAAGCAACCTAGAGTAATTATTCGATGGACATGCGCCGACAATTCATTCCTTTGGAATACCAATTTTCGCCCGGCCCTAATGTACAAATCTTTGATCCGGTAACCGGTTACCTAGTGTTACACTATTACTCACAGAAGATGTTCACATTCTAGGCACCATACAATTGTTCAGTGAGGGTTGTAAATATTAATTTAATCCTAGGCCAATGGAGGTGATAAGTTTTGCATTTGTAATTCTATGAACGAGACGTAATGTAACAGATCTACCTTGTATTTTTCCAGCGTTGCACACAGTTCATTCATCTGCTTTTCAGACTCCTTTTGGACTTTTTCCTTGTCTCGTATAGCCTCTTCTTTTTCTTTTTTAAATTGTCGAACCTATTAAATTGTATGAAGTATTTAAAAAATGATGACGATTTTTCCAACGAAAAGAAAGAACATAAATCGAAGAAAAGTCACTAATAAAAACAATTACACCAATGTATAGCACTTGATGCTGCGGCTATTAGCTTATAAGCAGCTAATTACTTTCATAAAGGGTGTAGGTGAAAAGTGTGCTCGGTCTAATCCTTCAAAAGGAAAACTACTGTAGCAACAAAATGGCCTTACTTCTTCTTCAGCTTTGTCCAGTCCTTTGGATTTCTTTGTTATTTCTTTCTTTGTACTTTCCAACTGTAATGTAGCAATTTATTGTATTGAGCTATTATCAATACAGTCATCAGTCATGCAGGGCTGTCACTAAGTTTAAATTCACCTGTAGCCTTGATCTTCACACCCGTAGCAAACTTGTTACTTCATGGGTGAATCTTGTATCAACTACAGGGCAGTTCACCCGAAACATCAAGGGTCCATCAAACATACTCAGCCGTAACTGGTGTTATGGGTTACGACCCTTATTAGGCCTAGTTAGTTTAGGTGGTAGTTCTCAGGGCCAAGACATGACGTAGAGAAGAAAATGGAACATCTTGGTCAGAGGAGCGTTCAATCCTTAATCGTGTAATCGCTCATAAACAGTGCCTATTGTATTAGCATGATCAAAATCAGAAGTATATTGCATAATATGAGAAGTTGGTCTCGGAGGATGAATTTTCTGAAACTAGTGTTGTAATAACAATACCTGTCCGTCAACGTCCTCACAATGGCTCCTTGCTTTTTGTAAATCTTCGTTGTTTTGCTTCAACTTCCAGTAAAAACCAAACAAAATGGCAATATTAACAACATATGGCTTGAATTTATCTTTGACAGTTGTATGTAAAGTAGACTGTATGAAATTCGCACCTTCTCTGTCACGTCTTTTATCTGATCCTTTGAGGCCTCAAGTTCGTTGGATAACTTGGACTTCTGTTATACATAGAGTGAACACAAATCAGATATCTATAGATAGTTACTTCAGTCCATAAGGTGAAATAACAATAGGCCATGAATTACCTGATTTTCTAATTTGTCCACCTGCTTAGTGTGAGAAGAAACCTTGCTTTTTAACGTCTTGTTCTGGTATAAGCAAAACAAAAAATACCGGTAACAAGATCGATGAACAGTATTTGAGAAAACCAGTATACAAGTGAAGTTTTGTCAGTCTCACCTCTTGCTGAATTTCTTTTATTTGTTTTGATTTGGCTGCAAGTTGATCCTGAAGATTTTTGCTCTATAAGAGAAGATATACAGCACATATAAGAATTTAAGTGGTCATCGTCATGCTTTCATAGTCACGGTTATCAGTCCCTTCTAGTGGAACAACTTCACTATCCGCTCTGCGACGTGGTAACGTTCAAGCTTCGTGCAGAATTCAAAGAATTAAAACTCTAGTTGTGTAAAGTTTCTCGATAATCATGCGAAAAATAAAATCTACTGTTAGTATATCTCTTTGGCTTTTGTAAACTTTCGATGTCTTGTTGACTCCAAAAGGAACAAATCCTTGCTGTCAAAAGCGTCAGCTGGTAGGAAAAGAATATGAATCTGAGTTTGCTAACATCATGCTTACCTTTCCTTCTAGAATTTCTAATTTCTTTGCTTTGTCTTTGAGATCGTCTTTTAAAGTTCGGATCTGTTACAAAGCCAAAAATTACAGTGAGGACACTCGAACCATGAACACTTGACTTTTCTTGCTTATTAAGTATTTTACATGTAAGCACTATGAAATGAGGGTTCGGCCTTCGTTCCATTATACACACTAAAAATATACAAACAGTGCCAAGTGTTCACAGTTTTAGTGCCCTTACTGTAAAGAAGTTCTTTAAACCCAGGGCTTGAAATAACGGCCGGTCAACGGACAATGTCCGGTCAGAATCGAGCATTGTCCAAGCAAATCCGTGGATAACCGGACATGTTATCCGGTCATTTGGGCTTTCAAAGAAAATTCAATGTGAGACAATCATGATGGAAATTTATTCAATCTTATCATGCTCCCAAAAAAGATATTAACTAGAGGGACTTTTGTTTGTGAAATTGATGACATTTCCTGTTGTCAATCGCGACCGCAAATTGGCTACTGCTGTGCGTGTTGTAAAGTGCTCAAGATTGCACGCCCCGCTGCGCCGAAAATAACCCGCATAGCATCTGGTGTCAACAAGAGCGAAAAAAAGAAAGACCCAGAATGACAGTATGATGAATTAGGCCACCCTCTTGCTCCAATAAAACTTCACAAATGTAACATTAAAATAAAAGGCTTTGAGTGTTAATGAAGTAAACATAAAAATAGAGTTTGTCTTTATTTCGCCCTGTCCGTAAATTTGTTGCGTGTTTATCACTAAACGACTAAATTTGTCCGGCCAAAAATGCCTATGTCCGAGCAAAATCACGTTTGACCGGACAATGTGTCCGGCGCCTGCCCAATAGTTATTTCAAGCCTTGAACCCCAGTTATGACAAAACTTAGTCGAGAAATGTCCATTTATAGCAAACATAAAAATTCAGAGTTGAAACAATACTCTTACGCTGTCTTTTTCTTTTTCCAATTTCATTGTCCTCTCTTCGTCTTGTATCGTTACATCATTCTCCATTTTGTTGAATTTTTCCCTTTTAGAAGAAAAGTATAGAAGGCAAGTTGGTTTTTCTCTTGCTGTATTTTCAGTGGATCTATTTCCAAAGTCATACTGTCAGCTGAGATACTAGACTCTTATAAAAAGAAGTTGAGCAGCGTTGTGCTCTTTAGGAACTCACTGCAGTCTCCCATAATCTTCCTGAAGTTTCTGAACGAGCTTATTTGATTCTTTTTCACGTTCCGAAGCACCCTAAATAACAAATTAGAAATATTAAATATTATGTGACAACTAAATTTCACAGATGAAAACTTGAAACAATCTAAAAACTGAAATAACAAAATAAAAAATAATATTTACCGTCAAGCTCTTTTCCAAAACAGTATTTTTTTCTTCCAAAGCGTCTATTTCATCCCTTAGACTTCTTTCGGAGGCCTTGGTGAGAATAAAATTAATGATATTTTCTCGAGACCATTAAAACAACAATAAGAAATTAAAGATTTGTTTTTACTTCAGTTAACTGTAACAAACAGTAACAAGGCTGCATGAAAATTAGAGAAGTATTCATTATAATATCTAGCAGAAATACTTCCATACCTTAAAGTCTTCAAGAGATTTTTGAAACTCTTCTTTTTCTTTTCTGTAACAAGAAAAAATTGTTTATCCTAAAAGAACGATTCGGATGTATCATAGGAAATATGATACACACTAAGAACACAGACAAGAGTCGCCGCAACTGTGTTTCGGAAGCTGTAATTTTATTTTGCTTGATAGAAAGGTAAAGTCTCCATACGAGCCAAGTGGCTCATCAGGCCGGAGCTTATCCAGGTTTCAGTAGCATGAATCAGGCGAATATATGTAGGAATATTTCTAATCCCCCTTGGGCGGGATGCTAGTCCATCGCAGGGTTACCCCGAGCATTAAATTCGCCGGTACCCCTTTATACACCTGGATAGAAAGAGGCATGCACTATGAGAGCAAAGTGCCTTCCCAAAAACTCAACGCAATGTCCCCGGCCACCCGAACTCAATGCTTGCTCCGGAGTCGAGCATACTAATCATGAAGTCACCTTATTATTTCATTTATTATCTAACTGCACTTCGCAGTGTACAAATAACGCTTA